>VYZX01020580.1:135037-146328 GCA_013401335.1 Brachypteracias leptosomus | reverse complement strand
CGCCCCGGCCCCTGCCGCCGGTCCGGGCGCAGGCGGGCTCCCCGCAGAGGACTCCGGCCGTGCCCCGAGCGCCGGGAGTACCGGCACCCCCGCCTGTGCCCCGGGAGATCCCGGCCGGCGGCTCCGGCCCCGGCTCGTTTCGAAGCGGCCGCGGAGCACGGGCAGCCCAGGGGTGCTCAACACACCGCCCCTCGGGAAGAACGCGGGGAAAACGGGCGTTAAACCCATCCTTGTCGGCGAACTGGACCTGAGGACCCCGAATTTCCCCGGGTTTGGTGGGAAAACCACCGCACAGAAGATTTAACTTACACCTCACTTAGATCGGGGAGCAGAAAGCATCTTAGCCGAGAACCTGGGAGTCTCAGCAAGGTCCTGGGGAGGCTGAAAGAGCCCCTTTAAGAGCAGATGTGGGAAGAGAGGCGACTTGCAACTTCTGGGCTGTGGAGTTTAGCTCCTCCAGCAGCCTGCCGGCTCCTGAAATTGGTGCTCCACGGCTCTGCCGGCCGTGTCTTCAACGGCTTCCCACAGAACTTCTCATAGAACTTCCCACATCACCTGTGTGTCCAGGCTATTCCCCCCCAAATTAGTATCTAACACGTTTCACAACAGATAGAGGGCCCTAAGGATCACTCCCCAGAGTCTTCTCAGAGCAGTTTTCTACAGAAAAAGGAGATGGAATCTGTCCATGCCTCAGCTGAAACACTTGCATGAGCGTACACCCTACAAGCCATCAAAAACTCCACCGCCACAATGGTCCCCCCCAAAAGCCAGCAAAATTTATCAGAGATTGTACCTTTTGGACCCGTCAGTCAGTCAGACATACAAAAATGTGTGGGATCCTTCATCTTGCTGCTTCAGAATCGCTTGTTCTCCTGAGGAAGGGAGAAGTGACAGCAAAGAGAGAGCCCCGTGTGGGGAGGATGGCAATGGGGGAGAGAAAAGTGGCTGCTTTCCTATGGAATCACCTAATGATTTCCTATGAAATCTTCCTAATTAAATTCATCTATGAGATACAACACAGCATATTAAGAGGATCTAACTGCAAAGACAGAGAGAATTTTGTAATGAAGATCATGACTATGGTGACACACTGTTACCACCAACAGTTAAAACTATGGGTCAGATACACCCCATAGACCCCAAATCTTATTTCTTTTACAGGTGACATTGAGCTTTCTGGTCTCTTGTTGCACCTCTCAGTGATGCAGTTTAGAAATCTAAGGCTTAGAGAGACTCAGAAACTTGGTACACCTCAGCTTCGAGCTTGCTTTGTGGGCTTTCTGGAGCATGGAAATGGGTCTTGTTCCTGGAAATACGTGGGGAAAAGAATGTGCCATGGATGATGTAGAATCTGACCCACCCTGTTTTTAAATGAGGTCTCTTTTGTAAATGCAAGAGTACTGCACACATAACAGGCTACCAAGTGTGTTACGTGGCACAAGGTTATTTCAGCCCTTACTCGTGGGTATTTATTCTAATTTTACAGCCATAACCCTTTTCTTTACCCCAGGCTTTGAACACATTCACTCGGAGACCTGTGTCAGACATCTCATCTAATTAATCCAACTACAGTAACAGCAGAAAACAAGCACCACAGAAATCCATACATATATTGCCAGGACTACAGGAACACCAGGATCTTGGTTCCTCCCCTTGGGAAAATCAAAGAGGGAAGATCAAATACAGACACACAGTTAACAACGCTCTCACTTGGGTCTGTTGAGGAGAACGAACTCCAGGAACACAAACACCAAAGAGATAAAGTACGTGACAGAGAAGAAAGGCAGAATCATACACCTCTCGTCTGCTCTGGCTGCTACAGAACTACTCGGGATGACACAGGGGTCCAAAGTAGTACCTAATTTTCTCTTTTCCTTCTCAAAGCCTGGAGTTGGGTACTTGCCACCGTTGTGTATCAAGGGCTTGCTTCCAGCTCTGCCTGAGGTGACCTTGGGGATGGTCTCTGCGAGCTGCAGCTGCACCCCAAGGCTGCAGCACGAAGCCCTCCGTAATCACCCAGCTGCTGAAGCGTGCTGATAGACTAACTGCTGACAGGGAAAGAACTGGGACTGAAACACTTGGGTTTGGGGCTTGGAGCTATCCCCTGAGCTATAGATCATTTCACAGACTGAAGTATTTCCCTCCTTCATATTCATCTCACTTCCCCAAGCAGGATGACAACAGTGCCTGTGGCAGGGACTAAAGTCATGTCATTCCCCATAAAATCCAGAGAGACCGTGGCACGCACTCTGCCTATTTGTGTGTGCTCTGCTATTCCCACGGTGAAGCACTGGGCTACAACTGCCAGCACAGATCACACTGCTACCTCCTGAGCCCATTTCAGGAGCTTGAACTGAAGGACAAGCTCTGCCACAAACCTCTGTGATTAAGTGACCGTCATCAAGTCATTACCTCCTAAATAAGGATAAGAGTCCTTCTTATCTGACTGCCTGTTTGTGAGATGCTCACATACTATCATAATGAAAGGCTTATAGGTAGACAAATGAAAAATAAACCTGGTATAAGCTCTTCAACAGAGAAGCTATTGGCAAGTCTATACAGAATCCAATCCTGAGCAAATAAATCTTAAGTTCAAGGCACCTCTATTCATTTTGCTGTTTGGTTTGTGTGCACATGCAGGATTTGGGCTAGGTGCATTTTAAGCAAATTGAAAAAAAACATCTTCAAATTGTTTTGATGAAAATGTATTTCTGGCAGCCATTATAAATTTGATGCCTTCTGTGTGCATTTGAAGAGCAGATGCACTTTCTGAACGTCCTCAGTTAAAAGAATGGAGCTTGGCAAAAAGTGAACAGAAGATTGTCCAGCGATGGGCAGAAAGAGCTGGAACCGGGGAAGATAAGGAAAAGCAAAGTAAAACACAAAGATGAGTAGACAAAATGCAGAGGAGGAGAAAAGCATGCAGCCAGCCAGCAAGATAGTCAGAGGAAGACAGAAAATCCATCCTGCTGTGGAGATCACCTCTTGACAGTCCCGACAAAAAGCACTGCCCACTGAAGAGCTGATCCAAGCATTATGAAGAAACAAGAACGATGAAGAAGAGCCAAATCATCTGGCACAAGAGGGGAAAACTACCCTTAAAAAAAAAAAGAGGCTTTGTACAACCTCGACTGTCACAGGGATGTCTTGTTTCTCTAGCACTTTCCAAAAGTTTCGCAATGCAGTGGACAATGCCTCTCCTTTTCACATCAATGCAGATCAAGAATGTACAGGCAGCAACACAATTACGCCCACCAGACCTCCTGCTGCTTCCAAAATGGACCTATACTGAGTGACAGCAACCTGCAGTCTGACAGCAGAACCAGAGCAGGAGAAACCCCAGATAACCTTATCAAATCACATTGTATCTTTGATGCCACATAAAAGAATAGAGCATTCCCACTTGAATTCAGTGGTGTTTCTACCTTTTGCACTATGCATCAGGTACAGAGCTCGCACAGAACGGGGAGTGGGCAGGGAAAGGAGATGGGCAAAGCCTAAGTGGGCTGCAGCTCCCTCCTCCCTCTTACCAATGTCATGTCATGAAACCTACGGCACCTTTCCCCAAGTCAGTTTTATGCTACTTTTCATTTGGTGGAAACTTAGAAAATCTGTCACCTTTAGATTAAAAATCTTCATCAAAGTAGGAGTATCTCAGTACCTTTTCTGCCTATTTCTTTTAATCTCTGCTCTAGCTGTCTCCTACAGGACTCATGAAAGCTCTTCCCCTGCTCCCTGCCCCCCAACATTGGCTGCTGTTCAGCAGAAGCTGGACGTGTGTTTTCCCAAATCAAATCTAATTAAGTTATTCAGAGGATTTACTAGATTATAACTTGCTATCTACAGCTGCTTACTTCTTCAGTGGATCTTCCTTCATTAGAAATCCAGCAGCTCCTCCTCCTCTCTGCGCACATTCCCCCGTGAAGCTTCTCTGACATGCGCAGGAAGCACGAGTCTGGGTGTTTTGGTTACCAAAAATATCAGATCAGTCCCTTTGAATTGCTGGGACATCTACATACAACTGATAAATCCAGCTTGATCTCAATTGACTTCCTAAGAAGCCCACTTGCCTTACAGAAATGCTAAAGCTTGTTGGGATTTGTGTGTCCACATTAATTAATCAGGAATATTGCCCAATAGATGTACAGAGTTGGGGATCCTTCCCAGGTCTCAAGGGACCCAGATTGAGGCCCCAGGGCAAGGATGATGGCAATTCTGGCTGCTGAGGAGAAGAGGAAGGGAGGCTGCATGGAGGACGAGTGCAGCAGCGTATGTCAAGGCTTGGCCAACCTGCTGTTCAACCCTTCGGAGGAACAGACCAAGTCCCTCTAAATGCAATGATGAATTCCCCCGTGTATGGCTGGTGCTCTGCAGAGGGAGATTATCAACAACTAAATAATTTCAGACAGAGAAGCTGGCTAATGCAGGTAATTGCCACTCTGTGCTATATATTTGAATTGAACAACCCAATTTTACAGCAGCTACTTAAAGGAATGTATTGCTTTAATGACTTACAAATGACTCCACCCTGCAGGACTCTACTTGTATTACATATGAGTCAGAGACTTCCCAGTAGAAAAAAGTCTTGAAGGCCAGAAAATAAATAAACGTCATAAATTCATTAGAGAAACTGCTGCTAATTGGGTCTGCCCCAGGAAGTGCATTTCATCCTTTCTGGACACGACTTTCAACAAAACTTTTCCCACTCCTAGCTCCGAAGAACATATTCAACAGTGAATAAAGAATATTGACATAGTCCTGAATCTGGTTTATGTTTGATAAGCAGAGCTTAGCTTGATAGTATGTAATGGCTCAAAATTGGCCCCAATGACTGGGTTAGAAATGTCTCATTTTATGCCACTACAGTGATATGTAGGAGATTTCTCCCACTTTCCACAAAAGGCACAATCAGATGACTCCCTCTTGTCATTCAAGAGGTTCTATCCAGAAGGTGACTGGTTTTGAAAGGGATTTTTCAAGTAAAAATCTCCCCTCATTCTCACTATCATCAATCTCTGGGCATTGGCTTAAGGAAAAATGCCTGTAGGCAAACACTCAATTCCTGGGAACCCATGTTCATGAGCATTGGTTCAAAGCATGGAGCTGGGACAGACACCCCAGAGGAAAAAAAAGGTACAGCCATCAAGAAAAACGTGTGGAGTGGCAATACAGGTATCTGGCAACGCTGATGGAACTTCTCGGCTGACACTTTATCCTCAGCTGTTGCTACATTAAACACTACAGACTAAAGCACTTAGATGAATTAATACAATTATCTTGTGTTCTGCTCAAGTGTTTATTTTTTTTCCCCTCACACCCACAACATTTCTCTGCTTTTTTCTAGAGGATCTGATTCTGAGGAAACGCTGACAAAAACACTGGACACCTCCAGTTGTGAGCAGCAGCTTTCCCACTCCAGGCCTTGCCTGTGCTAAAGAAAATGCTCAGTGCTGAGTGGGTGCCAACCAGAGCTGCAGGTAAACTTGGGTTAAATGCAGGTTAAACTTGGGTTAAACTCAGGCCCTGCTTGCTGACAGGACACCCAACAGCCAATGTTCAGCAGCCTTTCACACATGGGGGAGAAAACCTGGCTTTGAGTTTTGAAACACGTCCTTCCCATGCCTTTTTCTCTGTGTTGTTAGTGAGATAATTACTAGGTGACACATTTTTTGATGTGTGCCAGCTTCACTCCTGAGGTCACTGTACACATGAGGAGAGTTACAGCTGGAATGGATTTGAGCCAGTGTGTTTTTCACGTTAAGATCATCCATTCTGCAACACAGTGTATGAATCCACCACGTCTACATAACTTTGAAGGTGCTCAAAGCCCAAGCCCTCAGCAGATAGTGTGATGCCAGTGAAGGTACCAGCCAGTTAGTCCTGGCTGAGAACTAAACACCCTTATAGTCCAACATCCTTGTACAATGTTACTGCCTCTCTGGGTGCTGTTTCTTTGGTCAGCACCACATAAACATCCAATTTTTCAATGTCAGACCAAGCAAACCCATTGTTTTATGATTAAAAATATAGCTCTTAATCTGATTTCATTTCCTCAACCTGCAAGAAACCAGAGAGCATATATATATCTGAGGAGCTGCAGAGACACTGGCTATTGGAAATGATGGAACCCACCAGGACACTTACTTCTTAAAAGGTTTTCTGTTTGTTGGCTGGTTTGTTTTCACAATGCTACCTTTGAACATAGCCTTGAAAAGAAATTGTTTGTAATAACTATGTACTTTTACATCACAGATATAGTTTTGCCTTAGGCAGGACTTTTCTTCTGTAGCTAAAGGAGCTTAGTGCCTTTGCCTCTCTTGTAGCAGATGCCAGGGACATGGCTTTTTAAAGCATTTTAAATAGAAGTTGGTGGGCTGGGGGACCCTGGATCCCACTTTCAAATCTTCCTTGCTGCCTTACAAAAGCTAAGCAGCTAGGTGCAATGACTCACTCACACTGACATTTTTGGGAGAGAATGATGCCTTTTATAATAACATTGATATTCCTCCACTGATGTCTCAACACTGGCTAATTTAGAAAAGAAACATGTAGTGCAAGGTTGAAAGGTCACAGGCCAGCCAAAGAACTCATGAGATCATGGGACCATGAAAGAGGCTCCGGCTTTAAAATAAAATAGCTTTTTTTCTTCTTACTTCTTTTTTTAAGGAACAGACAAACTTTTCTGAAAGGCCAGGAATTTAATCTGAACTCTTCTTTCACATACTGTACAAATAAAAACTACACTGCAGAACTACTTGGGGGGGTTCAGTAGAGTTTATCTCCAGAGGTCACTTTAATCTATATTGAGTAGAGAAAGAGAGGGAGAAGGAAGGACACACATTTACTTTTAGAAATCTGCCAGACCTCTTTAAACTCTGATGTTACCATTGTCAAGCCAACACCCTTCTTAGATTATTCTCTCCACAGTCTGCAATGCCTCTGCAGTCTACTGAGTGTGAAATTAAATTATGAAATATTGGATTATTTGTGGCTGTTGTGTTCTGCTCTATCCACACTGTTCTTTTCCTTTTCCCACTCTCCTGACTTTTCCCTGTCAGAGCTAAAGGAAAAAAGCTCAACAGATTTTAACACAGATTTGGGTTTGGGACTAAAATCAGGCCCAGATTTTCTGGCTTTGAGTCCTTTCAGTAACTGCTAACCCACAAAGTATTCTTTTTTTTTCTCCAAAAGAGAAGTCTTTCTTCCCAATATTAGGTGTATATAAAGCTAATTACAGTTGGATGGAGACTATCCTTCAGATTCACAGTGAAACAGAGCCTCCTTTCCTTTATAAAGGAACCTGAAAATGTTAATGTTGGATTTAGAAATGGATTTGCAAAACCACAAGAGGCCTAATGTGCTGTGTTCCCTCTTCCCTCCAGTGCGGCAGCAGCTAACAAATATTATTTGTTGATGCAATATATATAAACCATATATCTTTAGTGTGAGGATTTGTTATTAAACCAAAGCAATTAGGCACAGAGTGCCTTCATAACTAGAGCTGCTCAAACTGAAAAAGACAAAGTGGTTTCCTAATGGAACATGCAATTGATAAGAGAAGAAATTATTCTTTCATAGCTCATGTCTTCAGAATTTAAGAAAATAAATACTAGCTCCTACAATGAAGCACTGTACTTTAGCCTTGCTGGCTTTCCAAATTTTCACAATAAAATGCTTCATTTCTGTGCTTTCTTGGCTCTTGTTTTTGAAATGTTAACAAGGTTCATAACCTCTACAGTAACCAAGTATGAGGCACCTGTGAAGCTTACTGATCAGTGAGAAGAGTTCACTTTTGGGACATATCCACAAATATTGTTAGAAACTGTGTGAATTTGTGTAACCTAGTGAGGGCTTTTCCCAGGCAGAACGCTGCAATCCATTTCTTTGAATGTCAGAACAGAGCTCAGGGCTCTTTCAGCACGTCCTTCTCACACTGCCCAGTGCCCCCCAGATTTCAAGGTTATTTCAGTTAGTTTGG
The DNA here is from genome assembly GCA_013401335.1 of Brachypteracias leptosomus. Taxonomy (NCBI): domain Eukaryota; kingdom Metazoa; phylum Chordata; class Aves; order Coraciiformes; family Brachypteraciidae; genus Brachypteracias; species Brachypteracias leptosomus. The sequence continues at coordinate 138,350 of VYZX01020580.1, read as the reverse complement.
CAAAAAAATTAACCCCAAACCATTCCAATCTATGCAGCATCCATCAGGAAAATAATGCTGAAACCCCTCCATTTTCACTCCTATGGTCCTCCACTATGTGAATGAGTTGCTGATGACCCTGCAGTGAGCCCCAAGTCCTCATACATGCTTTGGGCTCTATTACTGAGTCTATGTCACCGACATCTACATTACTAACATCAGCCTGATAGCTCAAGCTCCATTACAAAAGCTATATCAGAATTTAGAGTTGTTCCTGTCACAGCTGCTGTTGCTCCCATGTCCTCAAGGCAAATAGAAGTTGACCCATCTGTGGCTGCCATCAGCTTGATGGGTCACAAGGTAAAACCACTGCACGGTGTGTCCACAATGGCCTTCTCAGGTATCAAAGCACAGCAGTGTCTGTAAGTCCTTATAAATTATACCAGGATACTGTCCAGCCTTCTTATGTATGCTTAGACAATTTCCTCCCCCCTCCCATTGCTCATTTTCCACAACTCACAAACGTCTGTTTCACACAAACAAGAAAAATGAGCTGGCAAACACCCTGCCCGTAACTCAATTTTAAGGTAGAGAAATACAATTTTCTCCAAATCTTTCCTTCCTAATGTTTTGTGAAATGAACTGTTCAAAACTATCTATTGAGAAGGAGCTGAAAATCCTTCCTTCCAAAAAGTAGCATAATAAATGTACTCTTCACTCTTCAAGGGATGTAGCACAGCCCACAAGAGAAAGTCCTCTTTTTTTCTCCATTTATGGGTTTTGATTAAACATTCTGTTCGCATGGATTAGAAAGTTTTGATGCCATCCTTTTAACTGTTGCTTTTGTATGTGAAAAGCAAAACTGGAGATAGCAAAATGCAGACAAAACCTGCAAAATTATCTTTGTTAGCTCAGTAGGAATCTCTTTTCTTAGACAAACTCCCCTCCACATCAGTGGGAATTTTACACAGCTATTAAGCACAGATACCACCCTTGGCTGGAGACATCCTGAGGCACAGGCTGCTGGAAGCTCAGAGGGTGTCAGTGTGGAAGAACTGCTCTATGCCCATCCTTATAAATCCACTAGTGGCCACAGTCAGGAACAGCCCTCTGGTCTGAGCCATTCTCATGTACACTTTAGAGAGTCTCAATTTACTAATCTCGTTACCTGAAACCATTTGGAGTTACAGTTACATAAACAGCAGCATTAAGAACTCGGGTGACTCCCAGCGAGGCTCTTTGTGCACTTAGGTGCCTCAGCAGCAGCACACTGGTTTCCCAGCTTGGCTCCTGCATGCTCGAGGTGGTGATGCTGAGGACAGACCCCCACCTCTTTCTTGGGCCCTGCAGTGTGCAAGTTGCTTCCTGTGAAGGGCTGAGCAGCCTCAGCTCTCCTGGAGGTCCAGAGGAGACAAGTGTGCTTGTGTGATGAAGTACTTAGGAACACAGTTGGGGCAGTAATGGATAAAAAAACCCCCTCTGAGGTATCTTAATGTCTTTGGTGTGGTTCCCCTCCCCAAACTGGTCTTGGTTTGTATGACATACGTACAATGATGCCAGCAAAGAACACAAGTTACAAATATCCAAGGAAGTTCATCAGAACACTTAATTCATCCATCATGGTGGTACCAGACATGCAGCATGTCTGTGCAAACCCTCCAGTCATACTGTATATTATCTTTCTTTTCTCTCACATTCCACCACTCTCCCTGCTTTCTCTGCCTGTTGGTCTTGTTCTTTGCTCAGCTAGAGGGGCTGCTCTTAGGATGTCCTTTCTCCTGTTTAGGCAAATCACTTTGTCTTTCTAATGCTCCTCCTGATCCTACCAGTCCAGGGAGCTTGAGGCTCTGAACAAGAGCTGAATTCAGATCTTCCTAAGAGCAATCACAAAAACTGAGATGACTGAGCTTATTTTGTCTTCACTCAGCACTGACACACGACCATGAAGAGATTGTTTGTGTGCAATAATCAAGCAAGTCAGGAACTCACCTCAGAACTTTCTATGCAGGATTGCTTGTAGCTCTGACTCAATGATTCATCAATGCCTTTGATTGACAGGGTTGATAGAAGGTCTTAAGGGCCCTCCTGAGAATGAAAATCAAAAGCAAATCAATCTAGATACGAAGGTCCCCTGTATCTTTCCAAAGCTTCTCTTGGTTGGGAACTAAGCTCATCTACTTTTAATTTCATATAATGAGAAAGTATGGGCTTACCTTAGTAAGAACATAGCAAATATTAATTAAGTATTAGAAAGTAAAAAGAATGACAATAGCTACCAGGGAGGATCAGTCTGGGGGTTAGACTGTATGAGGCTGAAAAAATAATAATAACCAGAAAGCATGGAAATGAAAAGCAGTGCTAGTTAATTAGAGAATATTGAAAGCATCAGAAAAATGAGAAATGTCCATTTTTCACCTGTGATAATGGAGACAACTCTTCCTAGAATTAAAACTGTGACCTTTCGATATGTGGTCCTGTTAGAGTAGGATACTAACATCATCACTATGTTGGATCACTTAGTTTATCATATACAAGCATCATATTGAGCTTTAATGTACTGATAGTTCTCGCTGAAACCACATGGTGTTTACAAGCTGACATGGAGCTGAATTGCCCATTTGTAAGAAACTCTCTCATGGAAATAGTTGAAATTCTATCATTATTGTTCCTCCACTGGCAGAATTTCAGCAGGGACACCTGACTGACTGACTGACTCTCTCTGTGGCTTCCTTTCCAGCTGAGCTGGAGCAGTTAACAGCAGCTGAGGATGTGCATCATGCTCCTGGTTTGGAGCAGAAGCCTGTTTTATTAGGAGGACAGACACAAACAAANAAAAAAAAGCAGCAAGCCAGCACCGAGCACTTGGTGCGACCACCCCCTCTCTCAGTGCTTCACGGGCATTGCCATGGCTGGAGAGACCCTCCCCAGCCCGGGCAGCGGCTCCGAGAGGGGCTGCGAGTGGAGAAGGGGTGAACTGGCCCCCAGGGGCATCTCTTGGTTCGACTTCTCGCCTCCCACGACCCGAGACAAACTCCAGCGCTGGGGGAAGCGCAGCCCCAGCTCCGCAGCATCCCGGAGCCGTGCCCGGGGGAACCCCCGATGGCAGCGGCCCCGCGGGCGGCTCCAGCCCAGGGGGCTCCGCACTTGGGACCGCATCCCCTCCCCCCCTCCCCAGCCCTGCCGCGCTCCGCGGGACTCACTCACCGGAGATCTCGGCCTGGGGCACGCCGCTGAGGCTGAAGCCCTTGGCCCCATACAGCTGCCGGACCTCGGCGCAGCTCCTCGCCTTGCTGCCGCTGTCACCGCGGGCCGGGGCGGAGGCGACACACAGCAG
>VYZX01020580.1:61248-134919 GCA_013401335.1 Brachypteracias leptosomus | reverse complement strand
GGGGGGGGGGGGGGGTTGCGGGGCGCGGTCCCGTCCCTGCCCGCGGGCAGCCCCGGCGGGACGGCGCGGAGCGGGAGGGGGCGGCCGGCGGGAGAACCGCGGCTCGCAGGCGCTGCCCGCGGGGAAAGCGCCGGGGAGCTCAAAATCCGGACGCCGCCGCGGCTCGGCTGGGCAGGGAAGCGGAGATCCAAGTTTGGCCGGGCCGCTTTAAAGCCCCGGAGCGTGNACCAGAAACCGTGATGTATTTTACATTCACATCACCCAAAATCTATCATTAAAAGCAGCACTTCTCCAGAGAAGAACACACTTAAAGATGATAAATAATAAAATGCTCTCTCTACTCAGAGCCAGGGTTGCTAGCACAGCCTTGTCATGGTGGGACAATACAAATGATTCTCTGGTGCCAAGGAGAATTGAACTCAATGCATTTTTCATTGATCACGGGGGTCTATTGCTGACACTGTTAGTGCTTCCATGGAAAGAAATCATGTGTTGTCCCACACAACACACTTGTCTTAGGGACAGACTGTGTGATTTGGGGTAAAATAGTTACGTCGTCTTGCGTTTTCACTTCAGATGGTCATCCCTTTTCTTCCTTCTCTATCAGTATAGCACCCTTTAATCAGCAGATAATGCAGGAAAGCCCCATTAAGGGGCTGACCCCACCTCTGTCATGGTGGGACACACTTTCCAAAGTACTGTAATACTCAACGTGTAGTCAGTGTGGTCCACTGATGGTCACACAAATCCTGCTCTATTTACATGCCTATGTAAACTCATGCACACACACTGCAATGCTAACCTGGCATTAAGAGCACAGCCCTGTTCTAAAACACATGAGGAACCCATATTTCTAGACCTTATTGTGGCCTTCCAGTACCTTAAGGGGGCCTACAAGAAAGCTGGGGAGGGACTTTTTAGGATGTCGGGTAGTGGTAGGACCAGGGGGAATGCGTCAAAACTAGAGGTGGGGAGATTCAGATTAGACATTAGGAAAAAGTTCTTCCCCATGAGGGTGGTGGGACACTGGAACAGGCTGCCCAGAGAGGTGTGGAAGCCCCATCCCTGGAAATGTTTAAGGCCAGGCTGGATGGGGCTCTGAGTAACCTGACCTAGTGGGAGGTGTCCCTGCCCATGGCAGGGGGGTTGGAATTAGATGATCTTTAAGGTACCTTCCAACCCTGACAATTCTATGATTCTATGATTTTAGATAACACAATTACCTGCATGAAAATGACAGTGCACATATTAAAGTGAACAAGAAGGAAAATCTTATTTAAGCCATCTACAATTTAATAGGCTACTAAAGCAAAAGAGAACTCTCTCAGGCAAAAGCCTGCTCATAAACAGTCTACAATTCCACATGCTGCCTTTTGGGTGAAGGCATGGACTTAAGTGCAAGAGCTGGTTTTCTGCAAGGAAGCTTACTGGAGAGTGAACTCCAACAAGCACAATCACATCCTGACATGCATAAAATGCTGATTGTCTCACTTGCCTATAGATGCCAAGTGCTTACTCCTGCAAGGTATTTGGAGCTGTTGACACCAGCTGAAGTCAGTGAGTCAGAGAGGTGCCCAGCACATCTGAAAAAACCCTTGGCATGGGGACACACTCAATGTTTGCCAATAAAAGGCACCACGGGAACGATGGCAATTACAGAGCAACTATTTGTGCGAGCATTACTGGAACTGTGTACCATCCTTCAGAGAAAGGACACTAGTGAGATGGAGCAGGGCTGCCAAAGAGCTACTGCTGTGGCTTGAAGACCACAAACCTGCCTGGTGCTGAGGGACTAAATAAAGTCTACCTGTTTGGCTCATTACATACCAAATACAGCATGAAAACAACACAATTTAAAGGCTCATAGAATCATTAAGGTTGGAAAAGCCCTATAAGATCATCAAGTCCAACCATCAATCTAACACTACCATGATCACTAGACCACGTGGTCAAATACAGACACTCGACAATAAGAATGCCAGGATGGTTACACCTATAACCTCTGCAACACCTTCTGCCATAGCCTTCACGTACGTATGTTTGGGTGTACAAATCACCTCCTTCATGTGGGGCAGGACACAGGCAGTGCACACACACTGGGGAGTTACTCAACATCTTGGTTTAACCTTGCTCTTCTCAGCAAGGCCCCAGACACTGCATTGGTTGCTGTATTTTATCCAAGCCCAGTTTTGAAGGCAGAACAATTAATTTTTTTTTATTTTTTTTTTCAAATGGCAAGATACTATCAGAGCACTTCAAAACATCACAGAATTTATTTCCGCAACAAAGATACACCTTTCCAAATGCTTGTCAAGGCTGCTTTTTGAAAAAAAATCACATTAAAAACAAGCAAACCAATCAAAAGATGTGCTTCCCTCTGCTTATTTTTGCACATGGCTGAATCATTTTGGCTGAAACTTATTAAAAACAAACAAAAAAAGCCATAAGCCATCATTTAGCTTGGAAAATAACCCCGACTAGAAAAACAGATTAACTGGTTCCAGTTTGGCAAAATGATAAGCAATTGGGGAAAAAAAGAATCCTACAGTGAGAATCATCAGACAACTATTATAGATCCCCAAGACTGTTAAAGAGTGAGTTTAGTGCTAAGTGTGTATACAGAGAGGGAATTTCTCAAAGCAAAGATCTTCATTACCTGGGAGATAAAGGCATAACAAAAACCTCTGAATGGGAGCAATTCAGATGAGATGAGTTGCTTCTTTTTTTACCCACCAGGGAAGCAGATATGAGAGCAGCCCATTCAGGGATGTGTTATAATTTCCATTTCTTGAAGTTTTAAAATCCCTAGCAGACATACATCTAAAAATACGTTGGTTCTAACAGATGCTTGGAGATCAATGCCAGAATCTTCCAGTGCAGTGGCCAGGGCTGTGGAGGATGGTGGGCTACAGAATCCCTCCTGCCCCCATGTGCTACTCTTTCCACTGAATAACCAAGTGGATGAGATCTTTCTCTGAAATGTATGGCTACTGCTTTTTGAGTAGGCAAAGGTCTTCTAACTTTTTCCCCTTTAAATATGCACACTAAACTTCTCCTTTTTTTAGGAGTGGTGCCATAACAGCATCTGATCCACACAAGAAATGGGTGCAGCAGAAGATTGCCCACCAAGGTTTCAGAACAGTTCCAATGAGCCTGAGCTTAGTACATACTTAAACTGTGCTCAAAACTCACTCCCTGCTTCCCAAAATGTTATCTGGGGCTCTGGAATTGCAGATAGACACACAACAGTTATTCTGCAAAACCTCACGGGTTCCCTCAGCTCCTGCTCTAGTACTAACCAGCACAGCTGACTGAAAACTTGTGATCTGTTTTTCAGTTTAATTAACCATCATTTCTGCCTCTTCCAGCTTCCTTCTGCTGGAGTTTAGGACCATCTCTGAGCTTTTACCTTTGGAAATATTCACAGATTCTCTGCCTTTTGCTGTAATTTAGAACCATTCCTGACATCTCAGAGCTCATGCACTTTTTAACTGCATGTCTAAAATATATCTTTAATTCCTTGTTGGGTTTACAGTGCTCTGGAGCTCCAAGGCCTTCATATTTCTCCAGCTACTCCACCTCAATTTATTCCACCTCTGATCCCTGTGTGCTGGTTGCCAATTTTCCCCCTTGCTCCTTATTGCGAGGCTGACAAGGAGCACAGCAAAGCTGACACGGCACCGCACCGAGATCCTGCGGGAGCGGCTCAGAACTGACAAGTGACAGCAGAACAAGTGGCAGGGACCTGGTTTTGACCCTGAGATCTGGTTTCACATTTAATGTTCCTTAAGATGATGTAGGAATAAACAGATATTTTGATTTCACTCCTTTTTGTGATGTCTTTTATAGAAATAGGAGTAGTTTAGACCCCTTGCTCAGAGGAATCTCATTTTTGCTGGGATTATTTGATAGATTCTAGGCTTGCTCTTATTTCCTAGAGCCAGAGGAACAGATATAAGAGGGGTGGGACTTTGAGGAAGGCTGGTGGGTCTGGGAAAATCTGACTTGATGTAATGAGGGACTAGGCAGAGACAGCAGAAGATCAGTTTCACTGGCCTGTTGGTTGCTCATTAGTGTGCTGGGAAGGGTTTGAGGCTTTAGCACCAAGCTCCCAGTGCCTGCCCCATCATCACACTGGGCTGTCAGAGTGATGGGGCTGGGGGGCTCATTGGGCAGCTCCCTCACTGCAGAGGAATCTGGCTATAGAGACAGCCCAGGGCCCAGGCTCCCTGTGCTCTACCTGCCTGGGGACACCTAGGCAGATGCAGAGAGGACCTATTTTTGTCACTGTATATAAATAGTTGCCCCTCACTGTAAGCACTTTGTTCTTCCCCACCCCAACACAACACATAAAACTTCCACAGCAGTTTGACCTTAAATCTCAATTTGCTCCCAAATCCCAAGGGAGAGGGAGCTCTGTGAGGACTCCAGGAGATGGGTCATGAAATTAGCATTTTTGTCTCATTAGCTTTTGAAAGCAGCAGTTATTGTACAAGGGACTTGGCTCGGTGATGTACCTACATATGCACAGCATGCTTCTACTAAATCCATTAGAGCATCTGCCTAGAGTACATCTTTTTGGCCAGAGCCCATAATATTAATCTCTGCTGTGCCCTAAATCCAAAATCTGATTTTACACTTGCTGTTCTGGGAGATGCTGCGTGAATAAAGGGATATGTCATTCTTGCTGCTTTTGCAGATGGAGCCACCCTGGCTTCCTCTCCAGTCTTGCAGGACCTGCAGGTGAGTTTGAGGATGATGTGGGCACCGAGGGGATGGCAGAAGCCCAAGAGCACTGGTGGGGGTAAGGGTGGATCAGCAGTGAGACAAATAGAATACAAAAGGCAACAGCAGTAGTTTTAGGGTGAGGAAGATGTATGGGGGTGCTACCTAGAAGGTTACAGCAATGAAGATCAGCTACGAGAAGTTTATCACACCAAGTTGCACATATACACACATGTGTGTGTTCAGCAGTCTCTTCTCAGCCATTTGCATAAAAGGTATACACAGACATAGAGAGCAATGCAAAGAGATAATACTGCAAGCTGTGCTGGCATCAGGGCTAAAAGTTTAAGCACAAGCTCCCAAAATGAATGCCCAGCTTATAAAACTCTTTCATCCAGATGTTAATTTGGCAATAGCCATGACAGGGAAAAGAGATTTTGTGACAGCTTGTAAAACTCTTGGTGTCTCTGCTAGGCAATCTGAATGGCAGCGTGCTGCATCTGGAGTCATCAAGTACGTGGAAATATTTGGGATATGTTTGTGGCTGTTGTCAGGGTGTATTGAACGTGTGTAACTGGAGAGTCCACCCTTATTTTGCATGGAGATCATGCCCTCCAGGTTCTCCGTGTTTACCCGCAAGGTCAGAAGGCAAGCTGATAGGTCATGTCCCTAATGTAGGCCCTGCTTTCCACAAAAGGTTGGAGCAGATGAGGTCCCTTCCAACCCAATCTTTTCTATGATTGTGTAAGAAAGAGAAGGATTGAGATTTTATGTTATTTCTGGGAAAGTGTGCGAAAAATCTGCTGAATACACAGCTCTGGACAAATCCGGTGGAAAAAAGACCAAATTACCTTGTTCTGCTAATGCTGAAGTTTCTAAACAGTTACAAAATGTGATTAACACATCTAATAGGACAGACAGCACCTAACAGCTGTCAGTAATTATTTAGCCTCTGGCTGGCTTGCTTATCCTGAGAAGATTAAAGAAGCTGCAAATGTACTTCACAGTGGAGACAAGGAACTAAATAAGATTATTAGCCTTTATGAGAATGAACACTTCACCAATAAAAATGCCATGGGAGAGCTCAACTCTATTTCCCGAACAAAAAAAGAAGTCACTGTTCTTTACAAACTTAATATTTCACAAATGCCAAGATTATGTGTCTTGGGAAGAACTGTGGGATCCAGTTAGTGTCACAGAAACTGTATCCCCTGCTCATAGCTATGGGTACTGCCTGTGATGCAACACAAGAGAACTGGGCTTGAATGTGCATCTTGTGCCAGGAGATGGAGAAACACCATTCACAGGAGCTCTCTAGGCTGAACAGCTTCTAAAATGAAGATACAGAAGTTATTCTCAGGAACCAATTTGCACTGATTTCCATAGTGGCTGTATGTTAGTAATCTGATGGCAACATTTGGGGCTATTTTACTACTCCTCTGATTGTTACCACTAGCAAAAGTTTACTCTAAACATAGGTATGTGCTGAATCCATACTCTGGGGAAGATTTATGCCAAGATTTTGGGCCAGAGAGTGAGAAATACTATATTCCCCCAACAGCCAGGAGAAGCCAGAGCAGAGAGATGAAAATGGATGAAAAACAGTCAGCAGGGAATCTAAATGATTAATGGATAGATGGCTCTGCCAGGCTGTACCACACTAAAGGTTAAGCCTGGTTTTAAATGAGAGACTACACATTTAAAGCACCTCCCTCTACCTAAAGCTTATTACAGAGCCAGTGGATTGCCTTTTGATTACATCTAGGAGACTGAACATCCCAGAGATGGGGTCTTTCCTCTTCCAAGTATTTGCACAGCATGCAGGAGCAGAAGAACTCTCTTTGTTGGGCACTCAGAACTATAATGAAATACAAACAACAGTAACCAGGAGGTAGCTGCTCAGTGCCACTGCTACTCAGGCAAAAGTAATGTTTTGTCTTAGCTGAAAAGTGACATTGAAAGTAGCTGAATTAACCCACTATTGGGTGTCCCCTCCACACCACGCTGTACTTCGAGGGATTTGTGAGCTAAACATATTTCTTGGTTACCTGCTTACGAAAGTTTGACATCAGAATTAAAGATTAACTGATTCCCCTGAGGCTTGAGATTATTTCTTTTAAAACATGATAAAAACCCTACAGTTAATAATTATAGCTGAGATTTTAAAGTTCAGGAAGTAACTTCAAGTTACAGTGAATACCTGGAAGACCAGAGCTGATGGGAAATCATCTTCCCTGGCTTCTTGTGATCTTCTCTTTCATTGCGTCCCTCTCACTAATACAAGGAATGGTGGGTGACTGTTGGTATTCAGGTATGTGCCACATTAGGAACAGTAATTTAGCATTAATTAGCATCCATTTTAGATAAAGTTAATGGCCAAGACAGTTGTCCATTAGACAAATGAAACTTGAAATTAGGGTCTAATTGTCGAAGGAAGAGTCTAAAGAGTATTTGACAGTTTTTATGCTGGTCATCCCTTAATTCAGATTAAAATTTAAATCAATAACCAGATAGCACAAGTTTTGTGTTTTGGGGTTGTTGGTTTTCTTTTACACAGAGCAAAGTTAAATGCACTGATTTTTTTTTTAAGTTGAAATCTCACAAGGCAATAAGCGGTAGCCAGGCTTAGCAAAATGATGACATATTTGTGGAATACTAATTAAGAAGCCCCAATCCTAAACAATTCTCTCCCCTCTGTTTAAATAGAAGGTTGGTGCATATCGAACCCTGTCATCAGCTATTATTCAAATTGAAATAGGTCAGGTCCCTGAACACCTGTAAATTAGCCTGGAAATTCCCTCAATTAATGAAACCTTGTCTGCCTGAATTTATCCTGCTTTCCCCGTAACACTTGGACAATCATAGCTGTAGCATGTAAAATTAATCTCATTCTGTTACTTTCTGTGGAAGGGCATTTTGATTGCGCTCTGACCCCTGAGAAAAAGGCTAATACTTGTTCATTCTCCTCCACATTTTGCTCAGGAGACATCAGACTCCTGCAGTCCAAACCAGCAGGCTTGCTCAAGTTGAAAGTCACAGGGCCTGAAGAAGTGGACTGCAAAGCTATGACCTGACTTCATGGTTCCCCACAATGCATGTCCTTAAAGCAAGATGCTTACACTGGTTGAAAGAGAAGCCAGTGTAAACCAGTACCTTATTTTCTTACTTCCTCTATATTGACACAGCAAGTTTCATATTTAATTTACTTTGAAAAATTACTCTTTTTCAAGAAGTTCTTCAGCTTCCCTTTCTGGTGCAAAAGAGGAGCACTGCACTGTGACACAGGGTGCCAGTGCCCCAGGGATTTACAGGCAATTCCAACCAAATAGGTGTTTACCTTTCCCAGACTTTGCTCCAGGTTTTTCACAAGGTTTAACTTTGCTGCTCTGGGTATGAGGAGCTGGGCCACTCACTACCAGTGATGCCCTTTGTAACCTGTTCTTACAGCATCAGAAATACATGCTGTGGAAACTGAGAAGGAATTAAGTGAATGCTCTAGATTAAGTAAAACTGTCAGCTTCAAATGTTAATATAAGTGACAGTGATTCAAAACCAAAAAAAGGTGCAATGCAAGTAGCTGAAGTTTAGTGGTGGATTAAGTTAAGCACATACATAACACCAGCTTCTCTGGTACTGTTTTTGATTGGGTGGCCTTCAACCACATCGAAGAGAACACTCATTTGCACTTATTGCCAACGTTCAAATCCCATAGCGAGGATAAAATAAAATTTATTTTTTTTAATGTATGGGGATAGGAAAGGACTTTGTTGAAATATTAGGCTAAAATCCAAGAAATCCATCTTACCCTGAGCCTGTACAGAGTGTGCTTTCCCACTAGGTGAGATAAGTGCATCCCTGCCTTCAGCCTCCCTCATCTACACTGAGGCTGCCTTGGCCCCAGCCCGGCTCTGCTGCAGACTTCAAAGGGGACTTTGGCCAAGGCTTTCTGTTTGCTGCTCTGTCTCATCATGAACACCATGATGTCCCCCTTCTCCCGACCTTACCCCTTCTGTTCCCAAGTTCTTACACTGCAGGGACTGTCTCTGCCTTTGTGCTGGCAGACTACTCCTTCCAACACACTCCTGAAATGGAATTTGTACCCTCAGGCACTAATTCAATCATGTTCTGCCAAAATCTGGTGTTGAAGATAACTGCAGCAGAAAATTATCACAGCACTCAGTCTTCAAGGAAGACTCAGCTCTCCTCACAAGAAAGAAACTTGTCCTTTCCCTTCTCTTCTAAACATTTGAAATGTTCTATTTTATCTCAGTGAACCTAGATTAAAAGTGAGTTTATATATAGATACGAATATATACATATATATATATAAAAACAGAATGGCCTTAAGGAAGCTATTGGACATGAGCTGAGAACAAACCTGGAATGGTTTAAGATGTTCTGCTGGTCAGGACCCAGATGAAGTGTACTCACACCATGTGAAACATGTTCACTTTAAGTCACCTTCACTGACCAGAAGTGCACCTAAATCTCTTTAATGGGGTAGTCAGGTATGTTATGAAGTTTAAAGAGCATGTCTAATTTACATGCATAGTTATTTCAACCATATATGCAAATTAAGCCCTGCAGGCCAGCCCTTAAAGAGGCAGAAGCAAAAAGAAGCTGATGTAGAACTTGAGAGTAACAGGGAGTTCCAAAGGCAGTGAGCACGGCTCTCGGCCTTGTGGCCCCTTATTTTTTTTCAAAGAGCTTAGTTATAGCACATTTAAACTTGAGTTCTGATCTTGTAGGTTACAGGGACTCCCTGGGCTCGTACACAACCTCACTGAGCTCAGACCACACCACCCAGCTGGTTATGGAGAGAGCCACAGGTGACCATGCAAGCAGAACACTCATACTGATCTGGACTGCAAACGTGTTCCTTCTCTGCAACATCACCAACTGCTCTGAGGAGAGCTTAGCCCAGGCAGTGGTATTTCTAGACAGGATGAACCAGAATAGCAAAAATCCAAGAGTTTAAGAAATGTAGAGCATTTTGCTTAGGAACTGTCACTCACTTGAGGTTCACCCTGCCCCGCTCAGCTGCTGTTCCCATCTGTACCCTCTGTTTGCATTTCTGTTCATGTTCTGAAAATGAATTAGTAAGCAGAACATTTTCGTTACTGAATAAACTACTGCCAAAAATCACTGAGGGATACACTAAGAGCAGTGAGGTTGCTGAGTGATAGGCAAAGAGCAACGTCCAGCCCAGAGGAGCTCAGCCTGGTTTCCCACTGGTGTGGTTGGATGGAAAGTCCTTCACAGCTCTCCGGGGAAGCTGTAACCCATGGCTCATGGGGTCACAGACACCCCCAGCCCCCCCAGGCACATTCTAAGGGTGCAATTAATCTCATTTTGCACTTTGTGGTTTCCAATCCTTCCACCATCTTGTAGTTCTTGCCTTGTATTTGGTCTAGCAAAAAGTTAGGTCTGCTTAACTTCCAAAATGTTGCTGCTGAATACAACATATCTTTAAAAAACCTCTTGAAGACACAAACAACAATGTCTATAGCAATATTCTAGGTAGTGATCTGCTCCCTGCTTGCTAAAATTAATAATAATGACATATTTCTAAATATTTAATACTTAATATTCATTATATATTTCTAAATAATTCTATTCTAATTCAAATTTGTCTACATTAGCTTCCAGCAATAGGTTTCCATTATGATGTTCTTTGCTGGTTTAAAGAAATCTTTACTAGATGATTTTCCCCTCCATGAAGACATTAAACAACTCCCCCCCTCTCCCCTTTTTGGTGAGCTAAATGCATGAAATTCTAATATACAAACACGTCTCCACTGCAGAACCAAGAACACTTTGAATCTAAAGTTGTAATGTTCTTTCCCTGTAGCTTTCTAAAAAGCTCTTCTTACACAACTCCCAGTTTCTAGTTAGGTTGTGGGGTTTTTCCCCATTTGAGTGCTTTCCTCTTAATCTGCTTTATTTGGAAGACAGATAGTGCTTCTGAACCACCATTTCTGGTCAGGGCTGCCAAGCATTGGCTCATGAGCTCTAAAATCTGTATATAAAGCCCAGTTCCAGGGTTAAAGTTGTTCCTTCATAGAAAGGTCAAGAGAGGACCATCCTGTGTGATGCTTCTTTGTGTGAGAAAAACAGTCAATTATTGTACGGTGTAAACTGTTTCTTCTGCATATGTCACTGCAGGATGTTTCCACTCCAAAATATCAAAGTTTTAGTTGTGTTTCCTATAGCCACCTTTCCATAAACATCTTGTACCAAGGTTTGCTTGTATCCTCCAAGTCTCATGATCTCACATGTTTAATGGCTAGTGGATGTACTGGAAGAAAATCAGAGATGGCTGCAAAGAGATGAGATCAACCCTGGTGTATAATCTGCAGTTCTGCAGGACTCAGGACACCTTTCCTACACGAGATGGAGTGCACCACAGAGATCTCTGATGTAAGTGAAAGCTCAAGATAGGAAAGAAACTCACAGAAGTTCTCTGGTGGCTCCTCAGCTTTAGTTTAACTGCATTGACCTTGGCCTGCTCATTCTCCAGCAGGTTTTATAACCTCCAAGACAGCATCTAAACAACACCCATGTCCAGATGTGACCCTGCTCACACCCATCCACCAGCACAGATGCCTCTGTCTCTTGACACAGCACAGCAAGCTTAGATCTGATCTCTCTGTGGGCAAGGGCAGACCCTCAGTATCATGGTCCTTTGGGTGCCATACTTGTCCAACATGCAGTGACTCCTATCCAGAAATTCAATGGAGTTGTGTCATTTTGATGAACAGTCTCTCAATGACTGACAGAATCTGCTGCCCAAGAGTCTCCGCTACGCGGCTCCTACTCCTGCAGAACCTGGCACTGAGAGATGGGCAGCAGCTGCTAATTGTGGGTACCTAAAGGGCTGACATTATCAATATCAAATAGGCTCTAAAAAACACATTTTGTGTAGAAACTGTCCTGAAAGGGCATGATTTCTTACGGCTGAGACTCTCGCTTCAGACTGTTTTCACTTATTTCACTGTGATGCCTGAAATTCAGTTATTAGGAGCATTCAGCTTATCAGTTAAATGGATTTTTGAGTAGCTCTTCATCATCTCCCTTCAATATTGTCAGGGTTTGAGGGAAGATGTTTATAAGCCATTATATAGAGATATCTTTTATGTGTGCTAAAGAGCTCTTTCTCCGAGATCTTTACACTCACACTTCAATGTATAATCAGCTTTTACAGCTATATTAAAGCCTTCAGAATAGGTGGCTGGTTTTTACAGTGGAAATCCCTGGTATATCCTTAACTACACCATTGCTCAATACAAGAGTATAGGAATACATTTAATAGAATACATACAACTTTTTATCATGAAAACTGCAATTACTTTCAACAGAACAACAGTTCCCAACCAGAAAAGCTGACCTGGCTGTTCTTCTCTCAGCAAACACTGGAACCAGCACTAAAACATTGCAAAAGAGAAGAAAACCTCTCCTCTGACAGGACAAATTATAAAAACTAATGCTTGTACCGTAAATAGCTTTAAATGCCATATAATGTGGGTGTAAATTAGGGTACCATTAGAGCTCTACTCGTTTACGCCAGGCCTCTAACTAGCCTATAACCGTGTGTAGCTCTAGTATTAATTACTGGTGAATTTTTCAGTGAATGGTCTATTGTTAGCTGTCCCAGCAGGCGCTCTGTGTTACTGGGTGAATTGTCTCGCCCGATATACCCAGAGTTACAGCATATCCTGTAACTGCCCAGCAAGGGAAAACAGAAGCTTTCAGTGCTGTTTCTTATCATATCTCAAAACATATTTCCTTCGTGTTGGTGGAAAAAGAAGGCAGAATGACAGTAGTTTCATAATACAGAGCCTTTTACTAATCTTTGCAATCAGATCTTGGGGACTTGGCTGCCACCACGCCGAGCAATCACTTCACACAAGTGAGAAACCAGCATGGGGTATCCTGATAAAGTTCAGCACATCAACCAGCTAAGCCCGGGCAATCAATCTTTCTGTCCCGTGCTTTATTTTGGTAACTACTGTATTTGTGTCCTTTCAGATAATATTTGTCTAACGCTAACACAATCGATCTAATTTGAGAGTCAAATTTAACACATTTAAAGCTATACCCGAGCTCCACGTGTGGCCTGTGTTCTGCCAGTACAAACAGAGGGGGCTGCTGGGAGGCGCATTAACAAATCTCATCCGCAATCTGCTACTTGTTTGAAAAGAACTTTGTTGTAGAAGTTCTGCAGCCAATTCACGCCGCACGTGAAGTCAGCAGAACAACTCATTTCCTACTCTAATAAGACTCCAGTCTCTGGTTGGGATGGTTGGTTGCTAGAAGAAATGGCTTTCTTAAGAATGGAAGCACACAATTGCCTTTCTTAGCTGGTCTATTATTCATTGTCAATCCAATGACCTTGCCATTTGTTTTTTCAGAGTTGATTTGGAGTTTTCTTTTTCGTTGCAAAGGACACATCATGTTCTCTTCTCCCTCCCCTCAGATAATTGTTTCTTTAAATTATCTAACTGCTCATTTTCACAACAGCTTCTTAACTCACCCTTGCACCTTTCCCTTATTTCTCCCCTCTGTGTATTGGTCAGCTCCTCAACCAGCTTGTACTGACCTAATTCCATCGACTCTGACAAACCCACTCCAAATTGTCTCAACCTAAGTTTAGCATGTGTTCCCACAAAATATCAGGTGTCTACCTTCTGGAAGTCAGATCTATTCAAGGTCCTGCATCCTAGAACATGAAAAAAACCATCAAAGCTGTTGTGCATACATTAATAGTAACAAGAAAGGTTTGCATGGTAACCAGCATGGTCTTGTCAGACAGACATATATCTTCCAACAGTCCAAAACATATACTTTGAATGAATTTGTAGAAAGTCTTGTTTACCCCAGATCTTTTCCTTTTTCTTTTCCCTACAGTTATACTATTTGGTCTAATAAAAAGATTTCAGGTCTCCCTGCCAAGATTTCTCATAATTAGTAATTGTGAGTGAGCTGATGTTATCCTTGGACATTCTGGCGAGACTTGGGACATAAAGCCATAAATTAGGTCACCTGTCCTCAGCAGACTCCCCATCTCCTTTCTGTATTTTTACTGCACTTTTACAAAGCCCCTCAGTACAGAGAAAAATAATCTCATACAGAGAACTTCTTTAATTCAAGTTAAAAAAAGGGGGAGAGGGTAAAGGAATAGTTGAGCATTTTATGCATCTGTGCTTTCTAGGGCACCCATGAGCGAGAGAATTCCCCGATCTGTGTTCATTTTACAGGACATCAATTTAATTTCTCTGAGTCCACTGTGTTTTCACCCATGTTTCTTTCTCTTCTTTTGGGGTTAATCAAAGTGGTGTTTTTGTACCGCTTAGGAAAATCTAATCATTTTCAAATATCTATCACTAGATCAAAGCAGAAACCAGAGCGGTCATTTGTTTTCTTTTAGAGCTTTCCTGGCTGCTCGAGGGTAATATGATCAGAACAGGAGAAGTTTTGTAGTCTTGACACTCTGATAATTTCACTGTAAGTTTTCTGATAGTCTGCTGTGACTACATTTATCTGCACATCGGAGCAATAAAAAGAGACGCATGAAGTTTTCAATTCAATCCAGGCAGAAACAGCACAATGTCCTTGGACACTAATGCATATTGCACCTTGTGATATCATGACATGACCTGAAACTACATTTTCTCCTTCAACACCAGAGCATCTCTAAGAAGATGACAAGGCACTAGATGTTTTTTATAAGAAGGCTCATTCATATTAAGCCTTCATTTCTTTCATTCTTCAACCTTATTGGGACAACAAAGGATTGTTTCTCTTGCATTTCTCAAAGTTTTAGCTCTTTTTATAGTTTTTAATTTTAATTTAAGATGGATGCCTCTCACTATATGCATCTTCCTTTGGCTTGCTGCCCACGGGGGGTAAATGCAGACAAGCTGTTGAAACAAAACAACTAAATATCATGCATACACACTGACCTCTACTTGCTCACACACACAGAACAGGCATCAGCACTAGCAACTGAGACACTGCGTGGAAAATGGTATTTCACAAATAATGTTTTCCCTGCCCTAAGTGTACTGAACTTGCTCAGCCTTCCCAGCCATGCCTCTGAAGCCAGGTCAGTGTGGGTATAGATAGTTTGAGAGAGAATGAAAGGAGAAGTGACAACTAACTCCGCTTAAAAATATGTATTACCAAAGCAAGCATTTTTCTAACAGTGTAAACAACATCTCTGAGATAACACTCACTTTAACAGCATCACAAACAGCCATCTCAGAAATACACAGGTTTGCCTCAGTAAAAGTGACAGTAACCTTCATTTAGCCCTTAGGGATATTCCTTTTGTCTTTTTAGGTGAGACCAAGACATTATTCATAGACAAACAGGGTCAAAGTCCTTTAAAACAATGCAGATTGCAGAACATTATTTTGTTTTTACTGCTACATTCCATTCTGAATCCAGTCTTGACCCTAATACTCAGAACCACTGCAAAAATCATCCATAACTATAAAGAAAATTTTCCTCTCCATAAGAAGTTTGACTCCAGTGCTTCAGTGTAACTCACAAGCACTGACACAAGAGACTTTGGCTTACTATTATTAAGAATGAATTAGAATAAACTGTGAATCCCAAAGCTCCAGTTAATAGAAGCATAAGGAGAAAATTGGCAGGTAGCAGTTAGACAGTGGGCTGTAATAGCTGGCACTGACAATGCCTATAAATAGATTTTTCAAAGACAAACACATTTTATTGCATACAAACACAATACATTTTTCCACTTTGGGCTAGTAAGAAATTCTTGTTTTTAAAGAAACACAGAGAACAACCACTTAAAGTTTGTCACCAGAGCAGATTCAGTCACTGCACTTTTATTCAGCTTCCACATGCTTCTTGTGCAGAACAAGATGCTGCTGATGCACGGTTCTAACTTCACTAACCACAAAACCCCATTTATAAGCACTTTGTAAAGTAAATCTTAAATGTCTCGTGTTAGGTAGAATCCAAGCATGAACAGGACCAGGTTGTTCAGTGCAGCTCCTCTATAATGCTCACTGTCCAGCTTGGCTTTGGCAAAGGCAGCACCATTGCTGCAGGAGGTGCCTGGAAACACCTGTTAAGCAGTGCTCCAAATATCTTCCATCATTAAGGCTCCAGAAGAGCAGGACAACTGTAGAACACATCCGTGGGATTTTTAAAAACACTTCACATTTGTCAAACTTCTTTCCAGCGAGGTCAACAGCAGTTTTACCATTGCCTCTTGTAAGAACATAATCAGACCAGTGCTAAAGTGCTTTCAAATGCCTAACGATGTCCACACACAACCATTAATACAGATGAAAAATGAAGATTGTCTATCCAGGCACCAACAGCTGCCAACCACAGGTTATATTTAACGTGGATTTGGGCAACTTGGCTTCTTGAATCATCATGGACACAAAAAGGTGCCATGCTCTCTCTATGAAAGTTCAAAGCAACCAACCTGTTGGAGTGGATTTACAGTATTCCCCTCACTAAAGCAACCTGAGATCCAACCACACTTAACATCGTGCCTTACACTTGAATTATTCCTACTAAGTGGGTTAGTACAAAAGTAAAGTGATAGTTGAGAAAGAATACAGCTTCTCATAAATCCTGCTCGGTGTGTAGGATGTCTGATTGCCACCATTACAGGGCATATAAGAAACTGGTTTGCTGATATTTTACTGGAAGATGTTCCCTCAAAAAAATACTATCTTCAGGCTGGAAGGTGTCTTGGAAAAGAAACCTGAAGGAGGCTTAGACAAAGACAGAAGGCAGATGAAAAGTGCAATAGCAGGTGGAAAAGAAGAAACAAAGATATACTATGAAAAAAAGAAATTAAAAGGCGGAAAGCAGGACTGGCACTCAGCACAAAGCAAAGATACGAAGCAGAAAGGTCTCTTCAGCAACCCTTTTGTTGGTGCTGGTTTGCAAACAAATATGTTGATTTAGTGAGGTTTGGAGGAGTTTTTGTTTGTTCAGTTTTACCTTTCAGAAATCAACAGCTTTCAGCCTTAAAGTCTGAGTGAAATTCAAAGGCTTCAGAACACAAGCAATAAAAAATGACATAGACCAAAGAAAGGAATATTGCGTAGTAAGGCTAAATACACCAGATTTAATTACTCAGTTTTCAACATATGACCAATCTCAGAACTGCAATAAAATGAGTGAACGTCATTGAAAAATCCCTGTAGTTACACTTCAGTGCCAAACAAAGCTAGAAACCAAAGGGTCAGATGCTTTTGTTTGGAAGTGATGTTGTACGCAAGGAGTTTAAGGCCAGCCACACCTGCTTTCTCCTTCGCTGTACTCAGACAGATGATTGTGAGAAATTTACACCATACATCAAGCTTGCAGCGAACCCACAATTCAGGCTACACTCCTGTGGGTTTCCATTACAAAATGGACTATTAGGATTAATGTTTTCAGAGGTCACTTTGTTTAAATGCTGCTTTGCTTTGGTGTGAGCTTGTGTTGTTCCAGTGGTAGGAATGATGACTATTCTGAATGCTTTCAGATGAAAGCCACAATTAAATGCTAAAAACCACCTATAGTAAAGTGTGGCCAGATAGCTGAGCTTGGGATAGAGGTGAGAAAGGCTGGCTACCAACTTTTCATCTGAATAGCTGACTCCACAGCCCGGTTGTCTTTACTTGCCTCAATGAACTTGCTGCTCTGAAGCCCATTGGAAACAAGATCTCCATGAAACTATACCCAGGTTTGGATCAGGCTCTAGGGGTTTTTTGACTTCTTAGCAAGCCACAGCATGGCTGGATAGAGAGACTTCACTCAATTCAGCTTCGTATTAGAGACTCTACATTCAGGTACACACAAAAAAGCTATGAGCAGCTCTACCCCTTGTCTCCAGGGAAATCACTTTTCATTTTAGGTATGTTGATGGATCATAGGGCAACAGCCTTGGCACACAGGATGAGCTATTAGTGAGTTTGTCCCATAAGTTATCTACACTTGAGATAGAGAGAAAAAAGTTTCATTTGCCTTAAAGGCAGCAATGTTCCACCAGAGTGGAATGATTGACTGACCTTGGAACACTAAGGCTGATCATTTGGCACTAGTGTAAATGAAAAATTCATCATTACCAGTGATTTTTGACTGCCCTAGAAAAAATGAATATTAATATGGTTTAATAGAGCACAACTGAAAATCCAGAATGCAATAAAACTTTCACATCATGCTAGCACAGGGATTTCTTTGTGTTATTCATCCAAAGAGCAAGATATTCTCCCTCTCTATTTCAAGCCATTCTTTCTGGAGCTGAAACAATAAGGTATCTCATTGAGCACCTTTCACCACCCTTTCAATATATGGACTCACAGGTATCCTCTTTCACAAATGATTAAACTTTTGTCTGCATCTAACCACAAATTCTGAGCACAGAGTCCTTGGATTATTTCCCCAAGAAATACTGGATACATGCTGTGTAAGTACAATGGTTCGTGAGGTATTTTGGCACTAGGAAACTCCACTCCAGAGTAAAAGGTGAGAGAGGAAAAGGGATTCACTCCTGAGACAGTGATGGTGACCTTTAGAGGCTTAGAGCTGCTAAACAGCCCAGGTCTATGACGTAGTCTCTACACACAAAATCCTCAAAGGTCATGAACCAAAGACAAGATTTCATATTTTTCCTAACCTGAAATTGGGATGCCACTTGTAGGAAAGAAATAATAGCCTACCTTGGAATAGTGTAAAATATGAATTACCCACAGGGGATTCACATTTTCTAATTAAATGCTGATTAAAATCAATTTAGAAGCTATAGCAGTCCTACACTAATGAGGGAAGCCATATTATTACCTCTGCATTAAGTACTGTATCATCCACTAATTCCATTGAATCACAGTGAATATTTTTTGTTAATACAAGGACCTAGCCTAATACTGCAGTAGGTTTGAACAATGAATTACACAGGTTCAGTGTTTCCCAGCCAAACTAACAGTTTCCTGTATACTACACAGGATGGTGACTCTAAATGTGATTTTGTCAATTATAAGAGGTGTGACCTCCATTTTTTAATCCCTTCATATTTCAATAGTGTTTTTAAATTCTCTGGATTGCTAGTAGTAAATTTTACTTGTCCTGTTAAAATGCAGGTAGAATTATAAACGGTTGTGACACAAGATGTATAAAATCTTGCTACTGTGTCTTAAGGCTCCAGTGATGAACAAGAAAAAGCACAAAAATGAAGCCAATATATAATATAGTAAGAAAACAGAAATAGGTGTAATTAATCAAAACGGTAGGAGAGGAGACAAAAGGACCCAAACATTTTCATGGCCATACAATGTCCTAACTTTCCAAACACAAGAATCATGAATGAGCAAGAAAAAGCTGGATCTTTCCATTTGGTTTATAGAAAAGAGCAAATAATCTTGTGCTGTGGGTAGCACACACTTAACTTCAAATAAGATTAGGAAAGACATTTCTTCAAGAATTCTGCAGGACGCATTAACCCTGCACTAGGTTCAAATAGCTAATTAGCCTCCTCATAAGCAACTGAAAGGCTGCTGAAGCTAAAGAGAATCTCTCTTACTCAGTATTAACTTTGATGAGATGCTTTGTTGGTTTTTTCTGCTTTGTACGTTAGTCCTGTTATTGCAAATCTGTGTTCCCTTCTCAAGTGATAAAGCTGGTTCTCTAGTACTCTGTAGATGGCATAGCATCACTCCGCTCCTTCAGGCAAAAGCAAATTTGTTACTCAAGTGGGTACTGGAAAATTCCTGGAGTGCATCAGCAGTGGATATGGAGGCACCGAAATGTTTGGAGGAGCCTGCCCAGAGCTGCACAAGTTTGTTTGTGGGAGTTTAACACACCTTGCCCATTTGTGGAGAAGAGGGGCTTGATTCTCTTCACCAATGGAAGAGTTCAGAGCTCAGGCTTCCCATTTCCCGTGTTGGTTTGTTTCTAGTATCTGATTTGTAACCATTTCTTTTGGGATTCACTCATACAAAATCTGTCTGGCTTGTTGAAGCAGATGTTGTGTATGTTGGTGCTCTCTTAGGCAATGGAGTCTGCAAGCAACACAAAGCTCTGTGTAGCCAGGGTGCTTATTAAAGAGACATTTATTAGTTTGTCTATCAGAGCTAAATTATAAGCTTCTCGCTCTTACCGGCCACTAAACATAAATGTGTCTTAAAATGCTTTATAGTGATTAGGGTGCCAGGCTGAACGGTGCTGACAATTTATTTGTGGTTACCAATACAATTTTTAATGGAATTTCCATACTTCACCAAGCTTCTTCCCACCCCTGAAGTGCAGTCTCTCTAGGACGTGCTTCTTTGCTCTGTAATTGCACAGAAAGCTGGAACAGAAGAATATCTACAACTACATTTAGAAACCTTATTGAAACTAGAGTGGGAAAGGGAACACATGTTGTCTTCCAGACTGGCACTGCTTACCAGGTCAATGCTTGACAGGGAACAGGCATGAGCACTGCACTGCCACAACGTGTTCAAGAACATGGGACCTGCCATAGTGAATCCACCCCAGATGGTCTTGCAGCCCATCTCTCAAGGGTGCCTAGCATGAGACATTCATGCAGTGCCAACCAGGAACTGCATGGGAAGGTGGGACAAACTAAGTGCTTATGCTGATGGCTGTTTTAGAACATGAAGTCATTAGTGCAAAGCTGGTGTGTTCCTGGCAGGTGAAGAAATACTGCACTTCATCCCTTATTTAAAAGAAGCATGGTCATGCAGAGAGGATAAGCAACTCACCCAATGATTTCTAATGACTCAGGGAGATGAACATGGGATAAATCTGGTAATATGACCCTCAACACTTTACTGGAAATGTGTATTGTATGACTCTGGATATATTATTTTCAGAACACTCGTTCCCTCCTGAATATTGCTGAAGTACTTACGGGGACTCTCTGAAGGCCAGGCCCTCCTGTGGATCCCCAGCAGAACTCCACCAGCCCATAAGGGCTACAATCCCACATACCCTGGAAACCAAGGCATAGACACTATAGTGATCCATGGGGTTTAGGGAATCCAAAAATCAGAGAATGAAAGAGGGGAGCACTCATGAGCAAATGAGGAATGATCTGTAAAACATCTTTAACATGAAACCTGTAGCAGTTATCCATATCTCATCCTTGTGAAACTTACAGTGCCAAAAGCCTCAGTTAGAATCACCAAGCTCACAGCCTGGGCAACTAGAATACTTCCTGTTCAATGAGAGAAAATTAATCCAGAGTTCTTCTGTCAAGGGTTAAGGCTGGGCTGGCCACTAGGTGAATGACAGATGCTCTCTATTAACCCTTCTCCCTTCCCAAAGTGGAAGAGAAAAGGAGAGAGACACTTATGAATTGGAAAAGAAAGCTAAAACATTTTAATGAAAATAATAAAAATACAAAATTATATATACACAAACACATGCAAAACCAATATTGGAACCAAACTCTCTGATGGCATCAAAATCATCACAACCACTGATGCTGTGGAGCAGGCACCGGAGGAGTCCCAGACTGGGCTCAGTGGCAGATGGGAACTGGATTCAGAAATGCACAGATTAGGATCAAAAGCAGAACAGAGTCCTCCTCAATGCTGACCATTGAGGAGGAGAAGCTTGACTCTCATGGTCCCTCAGCTTTATACTGAATATGATGTATACAGGATGGAATCCCTCAGTTTAAGGTCATCTGTCCTGTCTGTTCCTCCTTACAGACGCAGCCTTTTACTTTCTGCACCCCCAACGTGGCACATGAGATTCTGCAGTGACCTTGGTCTGCACAGGAGCACATATAAGCAAGAACCTTTCAGCACACCAGTCCTGTGGGTAACTGTAAACATCAAGCATTACCACTACCAGAAGCAGATATTGTCTCTGAAAAATCTGTCATTAATTTCAGAAAGTGAAGTGTCTTAGTTGAAAAGTAAAATCACTGAACAGAATTAGTTCTGTTCTAGCTCAAACCAGGACATCTCATTTTGGGATGAGCTTTTATGCCTGGGTGAAGATGAAAACCTGAAGAGGGACTGGTAGTACAACACACTACTGACAGAAACACCACTTTGAAGGGTGTTCGTTGTCAAAAATTTTTCCATGTAGGCTTTTTATTGAAAAGCTTGCTAAACCTAGCAAGGTCTGACAGAGAGAAGGAAATGTCTTGCAGCAGTCAAGGCTTGTAGGGCAATTGTTGCAGTTTAGAGCTCATCATTTTCCCTCCTTTTATAGTTCTTCAGCCTGCTGTGGCTGACACTATGCATAACCAGCTCACAATCACTTCCTTATCACATTTGATTTCCCATGTTTCAGCCTGCGGATTTTTTCTTGCTAATGAAACCCAGGCTATTTTTCCTCAGGTATTCACATGGTCCCCATTGCTAGAGAGCCTGAAGACCTGCACATCTTAATGGAGCCTTACACATTCCACTGGCTGCTTCTGAACCACCAGAGATGAAAATAAAGACTTGAAGTCATTCAGGCTGGGTCACTGGTGTTGTGTATCAATTATGCAGATTCCCTCAAATGGATTCTGAAAGCATCTGTCACACATGAAAGAAAAGCTCTGTGAGCCTTTGCTAACAAAAACGTCTTTTGTTCCTTGACAACTTTGTACATAAAGGTGTGAAACAAGACGGTTCAAACAGGCTTTCTAGCTAGATGAAGCAAGCAAAGCCCATTGCAGGGCTGTGGGGAAGATAGCCTTTCAGATTGGGAGCACTGGATGGGTGAGGTGGGGGCTGGACTGGCCCTGGGGCAGTTCTCACTGAGGAAACAGCATAAAGGGAATTCTGTTCCCTCCCTGTGCACACAGGAACTCTCTGAGAGGAAATGTGCACAAGCACAAGGCCCTGGAAGTTTCAAAGACTGTATAATGAGAGCGATATGCTGATAATCAGCTTAATTCCCTTTGTGAATCTGGCCCTATAGGCTTAATCCTGCATATAGCTTAATTAGCTTAATTGTTGACCATGCCTGGTAAAGGGAGGGTGGGCAGGAGAGTGTGCTCTGGGGAAGCTGTCCACACCCAGCAGGTCAAAGAAAAGCTCATGGTGGACGGGGCTTGGAGGGCTCTAAAGGGAAATGGCTTTGTTTCAGAAACAAGAAGCCTGGGAAGAGGCTGCAGAAGTTTGTGTTCAGATAGGCAGAAGTAACTGGGACTGAATGAAGAGGAACTTCTTAAAGCTTTTCAGAACCAGAATGATCCCGTGCCCAGGGCACCGAGAGTTGTTTTTACATTCTTGTCTCCAGACAAGAGTCTAATTTCACTATTTATGACTAGGGAAGTGAGCGTGCGAGGATCTTGTGACTTATTTCTGTTCACTCTGAAGGAGCACAGCTCAGGCTTGGCTGCAGTTCCTCCACATGTCACTTTTCTTCATACTTTCAAACGGGACAGGGTTCATGTGCTTGTTCTTCTCTTGTAGCTGTGGATCTCTTGCAGATGACACTGCTTAGCAAGCTGCTTCCTGACATGCAGGAAGAATTTGAGGCTGTGATGTGACCGAGGTTCTCATGTGGGGGAGACTCTCAAAGCCATGATAAGTGCTCTCGGACCAGCCTCACTGCTGATGCCTTTGCGGGGACAAAGGCTGCCATAGGTCCCTCTGACACAGTCACCGACCTTTAATCACTACAGTTCAGGTGCCTGAATCCCAGTTTTCACTATAAAATGCTAATAACCTGGCAAAAGAAGCACTTGAATATCTTTCTTTCTGTAGGAACAGTAAAATAGAAGTTGGCCCTGCCTGGGGAACTCCCAGGAAAGTATTTTCTGTTGCATACAGGAAGGATGCAGCTTTACTTTATGCAGCAAAAGCCAGGTATGTAATTAAATTAATATCTACCTAAGTATCCACATAAAACTTTAATTAGGCGTTTGAGAATGCCAGATCTGAAGTTGATTTGGGATTTTTGTTTTGCTTGTTTACCCTGGTATACATGGTTAAATGAGGAGAAAGTTGGGTCTACCAAGCTGTCTCAGTTTGTAGAAGGCTCATTAAAAAATAAAATAAGCTATCCTGCTACAGTGAAGAAACCATTAAATATAACTTCTATAAATATTTACTCATGTGAAAAAATTCTTAATCCAAAGAAACAGTCTTGTTTTACTTGTCTTACTATAAAAGGAATCCAAGCCTGCCCAACCTGATCAAGCTGCCTTTCTAATATTGTAAAAACCAATTCCATGTGCATGTTTGCATTTTCCCATGTTGTCCCAGAGGACAGCATCACATTACATTATACACCAAAGCCACAAGCATTTAAACAAGACATAAAGTTCATCTTGGCTATTAGCTAGTTATTCAGTCATTCAGGCAAGGCAGTTAAACTGGTGTCAGAGTACAGATCAAGTACCAGGAATTTCAGTGAAAAGAACCTTTCAAGAGCTTGCAGCCATCTGCAATCCAAGAGCTTCATAGTACAGTTGAACTTACCAGACTTACAGATACATCTAAAAGATCAGAAAAGGAGAAGCAGCATCCCCAAAATCCTCTCCCTGTCCCTCCAGCAGTGCTCCTAGCGTGGTTTGTGCAGCAGATGGGTCTCCACTACCAAGGAAGCATTGATCATCTGGAGCTTGCACTTCCTCCTGCCCAGCACAGCCCGTGTCGGAGGCAGGTCTCCACATGAGCTCAGTGAGGCTGCTCAGCTACCAACCAGCTGCTCTTTACTTCTCATGAACTTCACATGGACTAAAAGGTCAATCTCCTGCCCTGAGGCTGTACTCCTAAACATAACACAAGTAGAGACCAGCTTGAGAGAATCACTGTACCCACTGAGAGGCTGAGCCCTTCCAAACTCCTAGAGCCACCTGCTTTAACGGTTTGAACCAAAGCCTGAAGACAGAGATCCCAAAACACTGTATTTCGTAAGATGCTGATTTCACAGCAGGACCAGTGTCCTTGAGTGGTCATGTCCATCAGTCACTGACCCACCTCTGCAGTATGGACAACTGCTGTCCTGGGAAGCAGCCCTCCATGCACAGCAGCACTCTCTCTCATGCAGAGCTCTCATTTCACCCTCTGTCTCTGCTGAGCTGCACAAAATAGCTGTCAAACACCTTCTCCCTCAACCACTTCACTTCCCGTTATTTCATCTCCTTACACCATACTCTTTGTTTAAAGTAATAAGTATTAGCATGTCCTCCCCCCTCCATGCTTTACAATCTGTTCTGCCACTTCAGACAGGTGGTCTTTTTTTGTAGACCATGCATCTCATCATTTTCTCTGTCCTGACAGTCTTTGACCCTCTGTACATGCTTTTCACACTTCCAGTCAAACAGGCATCTGTTTTCTCCTCCCTCCTCCTTATGGGAAGGTTTCAGCTAAGTGCTTACCAGGCTCTGCTCTTTAACAGCCATTCAGTAACTCAATAAAAAAGAAATTTTTAGAGGAATTTTGTTTGTTTGACAGCTCATACAAAAGCCTCCTTCTTTTGAACGCACTCATTCGAGCTTATTTTGCACTTAGTTATTCCTGCAAAAGTAAACATGCAAATATGGTTTTGTATTTAAGGCATCACTATATTATTCTATTAGTTAAAAACATCCTCATGTACTTTTCCGTGACGCGACTGTGGTCCTGATTTGCAATAAGCACTCGTTACAGCAAGCTTAATTGATGCTTTAGCACTGGAGCCTATTATCATTCGGTGTTTGCTAATATAGTCAGAAGCTAGAGTTTAGATTTCTCACAGAAGTGACGTCTCATTTTCTCCCAGTGTTACCCACCATTAACGGATTTAGCTTATCAGAAAATGCAGCAGAAAACATACGCAGCTCCCAGCCTCTGACTGGATCAAGTCAGTATTTTTCAGCTGAAAAAAGCAGCCAAAGCAGGTTTTTCAAAAGGTGTAAAGTGTTGCTTTTTTCAGGATTTTTTTATTTTAAACGAACATCAGTGAAAACATATTTGGCACCAATAATTTCCAGGACGTGGCAGCAGAGATGTTACTGAACCTAGCTCCTTTCACTCACATGAAGCCACCTGCTTTGCCCTCAGGTTGCAGTTGCTTTTTTTCCACACCTTTCCATTGCTGGCTGTTTGAAAGATTAACAGGAGTAGGGGTTACTTGGCTTGAGGGGTTCTGTGGGATTGTATGTCAGCTAGGGTTATTTCACAGGAAAATGCTGCAAATTCTGTTTGCCCCTTTTGCACTACCCCTCATACAGGAAGGGGTATCAGTTTGTTGTCTAAAGTCATCTAGGGCCTGAGGAAAAATAGAATTTATTTCAACTAACAGAGACAAAGACTCACTTAGAGCATCTCGGTATTCAAGAAAAAAACTGGAGATGGAGAAGCTTCATGCAGCCACAGCTACATTTTCAGAATGAAGCTTAGATGAGGGCACACACATATGGTGCATTTAAAGCACATGTGACTGTACCCATCTTAAAGCATATGGAGGTTAAATCTTGCATCTCATGCTTTCTGGGTCCTTGGTGTTGATGTGAGGTCACAGCTTCATTTAGATTTTCTGCAAGTACAGTGGAACATTTAAGATGTCTAGGAAGGATGGTCTTTTAAACATCCTGTGAGATCATTTTGGCAGGGCATATCCTTCTTAGAACCTACCAGTATTACAGAATAAATAGAATCTAGTTTATTAAAAAGATATTTTATACAGGCAAACACATCGACAATGTGAATCTCCACGTACTCTCCACACAATATGCATGTATGATTTTACATACATATGCCTACATGTAAACTATATGCAAAACATGTATTTGTGTTTAAGTTAACTACTTTAAGACACCTACAAATAGGAACTTATATATAAGTGGGCAGATCTATTAAATAGGACTGTAGTCTAGTTGTTAGTTTTATTTCATAAAAAAAATATATAGAATTGAGTTGGAGTACTTAATAAAGAGATACAACAAATTCTACTATATTTCAAGATATAGGCATCAATCTAACCAAGAAGAGGACATAGGTATTCAGAAGGCTGTAAAAATCCATCAGCATTAAACCAAAATGACAGATATTTAGAGTGCTCCTTCCCAAGGGGTTGCTGTACAGAGTTTCTACAGCAGGGATTGAGAGAACGATTCTATGACACCGGATCCCAAGGCTCTGATGAATCCCAGTGTGCAAACCCCATGCTGAGAAGGGCCAGGAGAGCGTGGATCTATCAGTGCCAGAGGGTGCAGTATAGTGTAAATATTAAATAATCTAAAGTGGGACCCAGAGGCAGTAGCAGAAAGCACAGCATCAGCTTAGACGCGTAGACCCCTTCTGACCAAGAAGAATGCTGCTGTAACCAGCCTGTGCCCAGTACCTCTCTGCTCCACAGCAGTCCACTTCAAAGACATATCTTAATTCAGAGCATACAGTTGAACACCCAAGTCACAGGCCAGTGTTCACTGTTGGGTTCCTCAAACCCAACACAGATCATCTTCTCTGGGAAAAGCTGAGACAGCTTCTGCCCCATGTGCTCATTTCATGCTCACGTTCAATTCCTGACAATAACATTTTTAAATCAACTTGAATTATCTAGACCTCAGTTAACTTTTTTTTTTTTTTTGCTGCAGAGAAATACAGAAGTAATGTTAAGCTTATTTGGAGACTCTGTGTGGGGAATCCAGAGAGAGTCCCAATCCTTTTTTGAAGGGGATTATCTATGTCCCCATTCCCCTCTGCAGGGACAACAACTGAGCTACTGCCATCAGGCTGTCTCTGTTGCTCCTCAAATCCAAGAGGCAAGTTCCCTGCTGACACGGTTCCATTAAAACCGATGGACTTTCAGCATTGAAGATTATAGCCCTAAAACTGTTTCCAAGAATTTCCCAAGAGGAAGAGTACAGAATGACCTTGAAAAGAAATTAAAAGGCTCTGTCATCGATTGCCAATATTTGAAAATCAACAACTATAAGCTCAGGGAGAACCAACACCTGAAAAATATTCCATTTATCTTCAAAGCTGAAGTGTCACGACATTAACTTTAGGAAACTTCACTTCCAAAGTTTTGATACCTGCATTTGAAGTCATTCACATTAAAAATTAACGCAAACTCACTTTCCTTGGTATCTCTTCATGCACATGCCCTAAGCATAGAGCAAGGGGAATTCAAAATAGACTTTTTTCTGTCACAGCTTCCCCCTCCTGCTGCAGTTTCCAATGAAGTCACCACCCTCTGTAGCTCAGCGCAGTTGTCACTAAGTCCAATGAAGCTGTCACAGCTGCATCAGGGACTAATTTGTAACCTTATGTTGACTTTAACATGGAAACATGCGGAACCAGACTTCCATAGGAGGAAAAGGCTACTCAAAATTAACATTGGGGGGGAAAAATGAAGGAGACAGAGGAGCTCAGTGCTTTGTGCACATCTTGAGCTGTGAACAGCCCGATTTGCAGTTATGGTGGCTCGGCTGCACAAGGGTTAGCTGGAATCCATCCCTGGGATTTTTCCCAAGCGCTGTCAACAGTATGCCTGGGTTGGATCTTATTTTAGCCATCCAGCTTAACCATTGTCTGTCTAAAGCCAGAAATGATGCCCTCTCCTTCCATCACAGTTCCCTCCTGACATCAAGAGACAGAAAGCCATCCCTGCATCTGTCACTGATATAGGAGGCAATGCCATCCATGGGTGAGGGGGAAGGACAAAAAAAGCATGGGGAGCTACACACAGTGACCAGGAACTTCACTGCACAGTGGAAGAACTAAGGGCTCACATGCTCAGGTAACACAAGCGAGTTGTCTGTGCTGTGTACCAACAGCCTGGCCCTTCACCTTTGGAAACTGGGGAAAAAATCCCTTAGTGTTTCTCCAGTGAAAGAAGCCCTGCCACCACAACTGTTCTCCTTGGACACTTGCCTTTCACAGAACAGAGCCTTAATCAACAATCAGGCCAGCAGCTTTGAACACATACAAACCACGCAGGTCCTCTTCACTGCAACTCTAAGCTGGAGTGTATTTTTGAGCTGATAAACATTTTCCAACAGATTGTGTGTTAATGACACTGCTGCTGGCAAAACAAGCCACCTTCACCCTGAGCTGCTTCCAGATGCTAAACAAAGCCTTGATACACCCAGACTACCCTTAAAGTGATCTATTTCTCCACCCATACGAACAATTTAACATAGTGCTGTACATTCAGCATCACTGGTATCTAAGATATTAGCTCTGAATATGCAAGGGAAGCTTTTGATCAAAGCATAAACAGAATGAGTGATCACCAGCTTCCATGAGGTTCTGCAGCTGGGTTTATTCAGCAGTTGCAGAGACTGTACTGGAGCTTTCCCTTCTTCCAAGATAACCATTTTGGAATGTATTTTCTCTCTCTGTATGGAAGATTTCTTTCAGATTATTTGCTTCACACCCATGCACCTGCCACAATGTATAGAATGAAAATAAATTCTGGGAGAGTCTTGGACTATTTGGAAAAACGCAGTAATCTTGACTGATGTCTAGTCCTTGTCATTCCATAATAGAAATATTATAACCATAATTTCTTTGATGAAGCCAGAGAAAGATGCCAAATCAGATAACACCTTTGCAAACATCTTCATTTGTAAATAAATAAAATTAAAAAAATCCACTATGTTCTCTTCCGAAGACAGGCACATGAATTGGTAGAAATAAAGTGACTCGTAAGATAACACTTTAGCAAAGAAACAAGCACAATCCTGGTTAATTCAGCCTCTAATACTAATGGGAAGGTGTCAGGATCTGGAAAGATGTTAATAATTCAGTACTCTCAACTTGGAGAGATTCCATAATCTTAAAAAATTAAAATGGAAAAGAAAAAAAACATATTCAGGAAAGCAGCAAAAAGCCTTTCTACAACAGCAAACCAAACCAAACCCTGATCAATACCACTCTGGTCATCTGTTAACAAAGACTTGTGATGCATTTTGAATGCACTTTGTATTGAAGCCAGATTTTCCCATTTGCCTGACACTTTATGGTAACGAAACACATATGAAATCATTTCTAGAAGAAGTATAGTCCTCCTCCTATTTTCCTTTCATACATCCTTTGTGGTGGTACCCAAATTGCAGACGAGGGTTGGAAAACAGTGCTTACAGCTCGATCTGACTGAAGATGATAGAAAGCCATACCAATGATAGATCTAAAGGACTTCAAAACTGGACTCAAGCAGAGTCAGTTCAGCCACATTTTGGAGCCATTAGTATCTTTGTTTCAAGCACTTTCTGTCCTTCCCTCTCTGTTCATATAGAGTCTGGAAGGCAGAGAGCAGAGTGGAGACTCTTGATTTTCTTGACTGTGGAAGAATATAAGAAAATAAAATTTTAAATATAAGGACCTCACTTTTAAGATCTTCAGTAGGCTGTTTAATTTAGAACAACTATTAACAACTTACTAAACCCTGTGTTTGCTCACCCCATTGCAAGATGCACACGGCTTTAGCAAAGGTGCTAAGCACCTTTCAGATGTTGATACTGCTTCCTAACTAAAATCCTTTAAGAGGCACCCACTATACATTGGCATTGCTTTTGGGAATGGGCACCACCACATACTGGGGCACTGATCAGAGGTGCTCCTGCTCACATACACAACCTAAAGAGTCAAAGCCACTATGGAGCAGTCCCACAGCATGACTAGCAACAGATTTAATCACAGGTTGAGCCTCTGCTCCATTAGTTCAGGCAAAGACCTAGAAAGGCATGTTTGGGCAAGCCTGGACTTGCAGGATGCTAACTGAAAGCATCTTTCTCTTTCAGATGAACATAGCTGTGTGCAAGACCCTTCTCAAGGCAACTCTACAGAACAGCGAGATCTTTGCTCAAGTATGAAGGCAAGACCCACCATCTTCCGTAGGGAAATGAATGAAAATTTAATGATAATCAGACTCAAGCTGTTTCAAATATAACTTTGTTTTTGTTAATCTTTGAACCCTTTGAGCAGCAGCAGCCTCTCTCCCTCACCTTTAGCAGAGGGCCCTGCAGCAGAAGCAACCCCCACATTCAGGGCTGGGTTCCATCCCTTGACAACTTGACAAAGGTGGGTTTGTGTTTTTGTCTAAGCACTGCACTTGTCTCTCTGGGCCAGAAAAATACTTGGAAAGCAAAGGAAACCTTGTGCCATCACCACACCCCATTTCCCTGGAAAGAGAAGCTGCCAAGCAAAGCTCTCTAAAAAAAAAAAGCTTTGCATAGAAAATACAAAAGGTAAGAAAATCAGGGTTTTTTTTCCTTGTTGCAATGAGTTCATACAAGTACCGTATTATATAGGGTACTACTTAGTTTAATACCTATCTTTAAGGAAACATTCAAGGCTTTTTTTTTTGAAACCATCCATATTTCCCTCAGATGTGGCTTACAGTCTGGGATTCCAGTTGGACATACTCTGACAAGGATCTGATTTTCAGGATGGGTTTTCATTCCTTTCAGGGAGTCTCTATAAGGTGTTTCAGATGAAAATTTTAGGGATGCCCACAGAGTGGAAAATTGTCACTAATAAAGGTTTGAACTATAAGGGAAAGGAGATTGTGATCCATACCTGTGTAATAGTGATTGTGCTGGCAACAGACAAAGAGAAGAGTGGAAAATAGCCCTTTGCCATGGCATGGGCTACCTCACTTGGGACTATTCTCCTGCTCGAGAACCCCTTATGAAGACCTGTCCCCACATCATTTCCCTATTTTTCACTTGAAGTATTTCATTGTCTAACTTGAGGAGGCAATTTCTAGTTTTGTCCACAGTCGATCTACATGCTAGAAGAGTGGTAGAGAGGAAAGTCAGCCTGAGCATGCTACCTCTGCTGGAGAGAGCTGGAGACAACCCTGCCACCCACCAAGCTTTGATATTACAACCCAAACACATACACAAAACCCGTGTTTTTCTAGCAGTGTCACATTTTACTGATTAAACTCTGAGATTTCACTCCATCCCTACTGTGATATCTCCTCTTTTTCACAGACTCTAATGAAAATTCACAGGAGCCTTTCTACCACCTGAGACAACTGGTGTCCTTCCAGCTCCTGCGATACCAGCCACTGGTC
The DNA here is from genome assembly GCA_013401335.1 of Brachypteracias leptosomus. Taxonomy (NCBI): domain Eukaryota; kingdom Metazoa; phylum Chordata; class Aves; order Coraciiformes; family Brachypteraciidae; genus Brachypteracias; species Brachypteracias leptosomus. Next base: position 103,248 of record VYZX01020580.1, on the reverse strand, counting down.
TCACAGATCAAGACAACGAGAAAACTGTATTTTGGGGTGGCATGACAAGGACAGGAGACACAGGCATCGTTTAGCAACATGGTAATGCCAACATAGCATGAAATAACTGTGTTCACAGCCATTTTTCTGTGTTTATGGAGGATCCTAATGAAGCAAAACTTGTAGAAAAAGGTAGTATCTATAAAGGGAAAAAATAAAATAAGTCTTCAAGCACATAAGGCTGTCTTTGTGTCTGAACTAGGTAAAGAAACATGGTTAAGTTTAGGATAAGCCTGAGCCCAGGTTAGCTGTGGAAGGGATGTGCATATATGACCATTTAGGTTGTTTTCTTTCTAAGCTCTCACAAAAACTGTCCTCAGTGCAAAGTTTTCACAGGGACAATTGAAAATCATAACAAGCTCTCTGGAAGCAAAACTCCATGAACTCCAGGATTACTGCATCTCTCTCCTCCTTTTTTTTTGTGACTAGAGCACATTATATCACCTGCCAAAATGCCTGTTGTTCACAGCAGAAGGTCAAAGTGCTTAATAAGAAAAGATACAGCAGATGTGGTTTTGGATAAAACTGCATTTTTGATCTGGCCACTGGCTTCATGTTATGCCATTCTAATTACTTCATAAAATTTAACTAAGTTTTAATCCTACTTGTACTTCTAGTAATTTAGTTTCAGCTATGTTTTAATTAATTAGAGACGTAAAAAACACTTTCAGAAAGCCCTCTTCAGACAACACACCAGAACAACTTCAGAATACAGCACACACCTTGCCACGATAATCTCCACGATGCTTGCTCTTACAAATCACATTTCTTTGAGGTAGACAGATCGAAGAAGAAAGAAAAAAGCCTCACCTTGAACCCCCGGGAGCCTGGAACCACAACCTCACACCTCACCTCCATCTTGGTCTCTCACAGGGTACTTCTGTTCTAGCTGCAAATTTAAGCCAGAGTTTTCAGGTGTGACCCATTCTCCTCATTGCCAGACGAATCCCAGATGCACTCTATTACACAGCAATGAAAACAAAGCCTCCAAGGGCAAATCTTCTTGCCAATCCTACCCAGCTGATTTCAGTTGCATTAACAAGCCCAAACAAGTTTGGCTTTCCCACCCCCATCTCTGAGACTCGTTGAGGTCAATTTCTGATTTCCAGTGAGTTACCACATCCATGCTCTGGTTCACGTAGTTTTGGGGATTTGTTTACCTGCCAGGTATCATTTCTGATTTACCACCCTGCAGTGTCTGAAATTCTTTTCCACTAATGACAGCAGCAGCCACCTTGACTCTCCAGAGCTTTGACACACAGCAAATTAAAACTGCCTGGTAATGGCTGTTTCCCTGACCCCAACAACATGTTACCTAGAAAAGAGCCTACTATGCTCATACCTAGAGGAGGATTCAAATATTCCCATCTTAAGATTCATCTTTATAGCCAGGGATTTTCAGAAGGAATATAGAAACTCCATTGGCAAAAGATTATTTTTAACTGTAAAGATGTAGCTGTCAGCTCGCAGAGGTACAGTTTTAACAAGGAACAAGAAGAGGAAGGATCTCAGTCCCCTGGATCTGCACAAGGAAAGTGGGCACTGGTAAACTGTTCCCAAGGTAAATGAGTAGAGCAGCCAGGCCTAGAAAATTTGAAAAATTCATATTGAGGAAACCTGCCTGGATATGACATACTACTTGAAATCTGCTCTCTCAAGCTCTCCTTTTGTTTTCAGCAAGTCCCAACATGCAGTGGTGCAAATTATAGAGAACACCAGTAAATAACAGAATATGAGATGTGGAATAAAGAGGGAATAGGGATTTGCAGGGGAACTTTTTTCTAGCAGTATATTCTAGCTCTGATCCACAGTGTATTGGTGACCTCAGTCAACACCTTTTTCAGACACTGACTATACAAGCCCTGCTCTTCCACTTGTGCCAGACCACTGAACATCAAATGTACGTTTGGTGTCTCAGGACAGCTCTGCTAAAAGCCCTGCTCCTTTTCTTTACCATAGAGTGCAGCATGGAGGGAAGAGCATATGTTCCTTGGTTTGCAGCAGAGAAGCTCCTTTACCTCAAGAGATTCCTGTCTGGCAACTGGTCTCTCTTTTCAGATGCAGTTTTTCTGGAGGTGATAATCTCTGACTACCCCAGAAGTACCTGATGCTGCAGTTCAGTAATGAATGCTCATGTTATTCTCTGAATAGACTCTCCTTAGCTTAGGTGGATGGGATTTCATGATATTCTGCATTCTTTTCTTTCAAATCTTTGCCTCACATAAGGAATACTGGTTTGCTTGCTGCTGCAACTAAATAAAGAATAAACAAGGAGAGCTCTGAAGCTAGTCATCCTGGAGAGCTCAGAAGCTTCTCCAGAATTGCAGGATAAGCGTTGCATGAATATCCATATCATGTCAACTAATAGTCTGTGTATCTTGGATGGTTTTTAAAAAGCAGCCTGGAGTCAGTAAGTCATACTGACACATCACCAATTTTGGCCCTAATTGATGATCTGTCTGAAAAGAATAAAGCTGCTACTTTGGTTTTGGTTTTGAGACTGACCGCAAATGTTCATGTCCCAAGCCTGCTGGATTCTATTTGACTGCTCCTAGTAACAGAAATACCTCTATTAGAGCAGTGCCAAGAAGCCAGACTGAAACCATACTGCGTTCAAAATGCTGCACATAGACAAGAGTACAAATAGCCAGAAAAAGAGGGAGAGATGAGGAGAATTAGCAGTAGGTAAAGCGACTACTCAAAGAGCTCACGGCGGGTCAGCAGAGACAGAGCACTGACAACTTTTTCCTGATGGGCTTGTTCTCCACCAGAGAAATTTGTGGAGAGAAGTTCCTCTGAGCCTTGCCTAGCTGCCTTAACAAGCTGCCTCCCTTTTTTCCTGCCTCCTTGGTAAGAACAATAAAGATTTCTCTAGGACAGGAGTGGGGAGAAGAGAGAGGGACAAAGTCCACTTACCTACAAGGGGTGCAGAAAGAAAGAGGTTGGAAAACCCCACATGTTCTCCCTCTCCCATGTCTCCATCTGTCCCACATCCTCCCATTTGCAGAGGAAATGCCATTACCAGTGGCATTCTCAGACTGGAGCAGGACAGATCTCTGGAGCTGCACAAGAGGAGGGAGACACTAAACGATGCTATGGAGAATGTGAGCAGGGATATACAACGTGTGTATTCTGGATTTGTGGAAATTGAAAAGGATCCACACCACCAGGCAGATTTTTAGATAAATCTCTGTAAGATGACCTTCTATGAGTTCACTTGGGGAAATTCTGGCAGCACAGCCCAAATCAATTTAAGCTTTACATTTCAGAGAGCTGGCAACAGGAACAGCCTCGCAATGTGTGTGTGGCAGTTTCAGAAGTCCAGCGGCCAAGTTCAAACCAGAGCTCGTGGCTTTTGGGCCCATCATCATCTCAGTGTGGGAGGTCTGATGGAGGGCTCTGAAGTGCTGGGTGTGGTACCAGCACCCAATTGTATGGTCAGTCTCTGAGCCCTATGCTACACCCAGATTGTACCTAAGGAACCAAACTTGCTTGGGCACTGGGAGCAGCAGAGCTGCACTGGCAGAGCTTCCCACCCCAACACTGCACTGTTCTGGGGAGGTAGCTTGGGTTCCTCTGCTTGGCATAATACTGGATATAAGCAGATTTGTAATTTCAGAGCTAGAGCACTATAAAAGACACAATATGCTCTTATTCTTTATGTTGACTTAAAAAAAAATAAAAATCAATTTGAGCAACAATTTGGTAAAAGCTTGATGAAAATGTTTTTCCCAGGCCCGTAGAGCCCCCCCTAAACTGTTAGAGTGGGGCACTCCTGCCCATACTTGCTGTTTTGAACAATGCTGGGTAGACAACCTAACCAGCAGTTTCCTGCACAGCACCCTTGCATCCTCAGGGAACAAGCATCAGTGGCAGCCAACAAGCCAACAAGATCTGAAGGAGACCAGCAGGACGCTGCAGGATTATATTATTATGCCAGCCTGGCCATTCAGCTGGATACATGTTAAATTCAGCAGCTGGCTTCTAGCCAACCTTCTATTTCTCCTCAAGCCTGAATAGCCACCAGTGGGTTTGCAAACAATTGCCCCTGCACCAGACAGCCTGTCTGGGACAGTCTTTGCAGGCTGCTGGAGTTTTCTCTGCATTGCACACAGCCTTTGCCTGAATGATGGCATCTGTTACAGAGCAGTCGTTGCAGCCACCAAGGAGCCTGCTCCTGCTCTCCCCCACACGAGAACCAGAGACTGGCCTTCAACTCTACCAGAGCGAGGATTGGGTCCCCTTGCAGAAAAAGCACCTACCAATTAGTGACACTTACTGATTCTATCTGTAGAGAATCATTATGAAAAATGCAAAGCGTTATGCAGCCGCTATTAATCTTCTGCTTTTGTTGCATTTACTCATGGTTTATGGCCCTCCGAGGAGGATAAATGATCAAGGCATGTACTCACATTGTTATTTGTCTATTTGTCTGTGCAACAATACACGTGCTCAGCACTAAGTAGAAGTTATTTTTCATGGGGAATGCAGCTTTAAGGCTTTTCAAGGTCAGAAGGCTTTGTGAGGAAAAAAACCTGCAAGTGACTCTGGCTCATTTGCTGCCAGCTCTTCCTTTTAAAGTTACAACCCACACAAGACCATAAGCAGGATAAGACTCCAGGAGGAACAGCCACAGAAGTGCCATAGTTTTGTCTTTTGCTGGGGTACAGAACAGCACATGGATTCCTAAGTATGACAGATAAGGTCATTGTTGTCAAATGACAACTCCCATTCCAAGGTACTTAACATCGCTGGAACAAGCACACCTACTTTGATATTGAAATCTCTCCTCTCTTTACTGCTTTCCTCGCTGGCTTGGAGCTCATTGTGAGCAACAATATTTTGGTCCGGTTTTGTTTATGGTAGCAGGGATATATTTCTGGAGGTAAAGTTCTAGCAAATTCAGGCTATCACACGTCTGCAGCAGTGCTTAACTAGGCAGCAGACACTAACAAATAGCACTAAGAAATGTTCTTTGGCACTGCAGAGCTCTCTGCAAGAATGACCATCTCCATCATGAACACAGAGTACTTAAAACAATATTAGGCCAAAAGTGGGAATGCAAAAGCAATACAAATATTTTAGTAGCTGGTACAGAAACTACATTCTAGTTAAAATGATCAGATTGCCATGTTTACTTTGAAAACATACAGATGTAAGTACAACCCTTTTGTAAGTTTTTAGTATTAATACAGAAAAGTGATACCGTGGTAGGGATGGCACTCTGCAATTTGAAAAATGATAAAGATGAGAATCAGTATTTTTTATCAGATAGTCCCATGGCAAAGCACAGCATTTGTCCCTTCCTTGCTCAGAGAAACAGTGAGACTGAAACTGGTCCAAGTCCACCTCTGTCAACGCAAGTCTTCCCTCCACTTCTGCACCTTTTGGGTCTGGCCTGGTATCCCCAAAAGACAAAATACAAAACGTGGCTTCGGCAGCATGTCACACAAAACAGGGAAGGGAAATGTGCTGCTCAAGTAGGTATCAGGTAAAGCCAAAGCTCTGCTGCCTGACTCCCCCAAACAAAGCTCCATTCAGGCAGAGAGCAATATCAAATATTTATAAAACACAGCCACAGAGGAACTCGGTTTCACACCTCCTGATTATCTTTTGTTCTTGTATTTCTTCCTCTCTGTTTCAAGTCAACCAAAAGCAGCAAGAGAAATCTGAGAAGACGACTTTTCCCAAGACACTTGTTAAATGTATTCTTTAAAACCATTTTTTTTCCCAGAAACCTGTTCAGAGTGTTCACATTTGCATATATCAGTTCCACTCAGTCATTTCCATTGGTGGATCTGGCCATCATTAAGTTAAAGCAATCTAATTTCAGCAACTCAAGGTGTGCAAAGAGCCAAGCCAGTGAAGTATTTGACAATAAATATTCAGACTTCTTGGAGGACACAGAAAAATATTTCCAAACTATTTAATGAGATGTGATTCAGTGCATCTTGCCAGGTGATAAATGGCCACTGTTTGAATAGCGGGTAGTTTGCATGACATTATCAATACTATGTCATGAATATTGTATTGCTAACAGTAAATGTTTTGACACATACCAATACTTTCCTATATAAATCAATCAGACACTACACTCTCAATTATCCATACTGTTAATTGTTCAATCTTTCTAATTGCTGTGAATGGTCCCTTCATCAAGGGTTTTGTCTGTTATAAATCCAAACGGTTCATTTAATACCTCCTTGGGCAAATTCATTTACTTTCATGGAAGAGAATAGATGTGAAGAGAGTAAAATTTGGCCTATCATCTTCAGAAACAATGGGATTTCTCTTATCTGAAAGTGTTGTCTCATCCAGATTCATTTAGAGCGGGTGCTGGCACTGATATAATGTATTTTCAGAGACTCTGCAGATATGTACAAGCTCTAAACTTTATCTTGTTAATATCTTTTGTAGGGCAGGAAAATCTACAAAACAGTTCCCTTTACTATTTGAAAATTAGTGCTAAAGCCATATAGCATTTAACTATTTTTTTTCTTGAACCACAAAAATATATTTCTGCCCAATTAACTGCTGTTCCTGTCTTTTGACATTACTCTGAGTCGCCTGCACTTTATCCTATCGATGTTCCTATAGCTACTCTTCTTCCTCCTGGATATACATGGAGAAAGGGTATTGACTTCGTGCTCTGATGATGTTATCTGTGCTTCCAGAGCTGACAATTGCCTTGACCTTTCTGCCTGCCACTTTGCCTTGTGCTACGAGTTCACTTGCAAGTTCACTTGCTCTCCACTATCCTTTTTGGACTGCACATCTATTTCCCTCCATTCCACTGAATTTCTGAGTCTGGAGTTATTTTTCCTCACAGATGCTCTCCATGGTTTTTTTCCAAGCAGATTCTTCTGTAGTGGAATTTAGATCATATTTCTAGTACCTATTCTTGTTGCTGTATCGTCCCTTCTTCTTGAGTAGCATCCATATCAAGTCCACCCTGGCATTACATATGCTTTCACAGGCCACCAAATGCTCTTTCAGATTTGTAGAAAACATGTTGGGCAAGAATGGATCTCATGTGAGTGTGGCAATTTCCACCAGGCATCATCTTCATCAACCCCCTGCTTTTATTTCTAATTGTTTCTTTTCCTTCTGTCAGCAGCCAAAAGACACTTATAAATTGCAAAACGTTTCAAAATAAATTTTATGAGTAAGACTTCACCAGAAACCACACGAATAACAAGCCAAGTCTTCATTCACAACAATCTAGTTTTCAAGCCGTTTCACTCGTATAGCCCAATATAAAGCACCACGTGTTTATGATTCTGCAGTGTGATGTACTTCAGAATACCTGCCCAGTCTTATATAGAAGCCTCTGCTATTTGAAATGAAGGGATCACTACCCCTTTTCCGGCAGGGCCCTGTGACAGGAGGAGAGCATATAAGGAGAAGCAGGTGTCACTGTGTTTTGGGACATTTCAGCACATCCCCTCTGAGCACTGGCTGTTTGTTTGAGGTTTCCAGGCATGGCTGGAGTAGGAGCAGCAACTCAATCAGAGCTATAGCTTCAGCTGGCTGGATTGTACAAATAGTTGCCACACAAGAGCCTTGTGCCCTTGGGTATATGCACAGTCCTCTCCTGGAACACACTGGAACTGCCATGAATGTGTCAAACGTATATGTAGATGACAGTAGAGTAAATCCTACACAGTAATCATTCAAAAAACATCAGATCTCCTAAGCATCCGTAGGACACCTTGCAGTGCTTCGCATATGCTTTTGTTTTCATTTGGGAAACCCCAAAATAATTATGTCAGCCCTCTCTGTACAAGAGCTTTTCTGAACAGAACCTTGTACCAACCATTCTCCGTCCCAGAAGTTTCTTTATCAGAGCACGTTTGTCTCTGTTACCACAGCAGGGATGGGTGCCTGTGTTGGTAGGAGACCAAAGGAAAATATAGAAAGGAAGAGGAGGCTGCTGGGTCTCAGATTTCCACCTGTTTCTGGAGGCTGTATAACTGTCAGCTGTGGCTGACCTTTCTGGTCATCTCTGCACTGATGCATCACTTTAAAAAAGAGCATCAGCCTGCTCCTAGTGCTGCCTTCTGGGCTGATCTGCAGCATCTTTCCACGGTCTTACTAGAGCTTGAAATTAGATCTACCAGACAGGAACTGCCAGGCTTTTTGAATTCTGGTATTTCTAAGGCATTCGTAAATGGTAGATGTGTCTCTCAGCCACCTTATACATCCTAGAGGTCAGAAGGAAACCTCACAAAAGCATGACAATTCTGAATCCAGAAATAAAAGCCGTCAGACAGTGGGACTTTATTACAGTAATGAAAGTTATCTGACATGAATAAATGGACCCCTAACAGCATTCTCATGTATACACACATTTAGAAAAATAACCAGCAGAGGGAAAAGAGAGCAACAAAAATCCTTTCTCAAAGGCTCCTTTTGTATCTTTACTTTTACTTAAAAGCTGTACTAGAGAGTGAAACAGTCGATGGTCTTGCACTGTAGCTGGCAGGGCTGCCAGCGTGGATTTTGTTTCCTGGTCCTTCTCACCTTGCAGTGCATGTGGGATCTGGCGCTTCTGCCTCCTGCAGAGTCCCTCACTTAGGAGGGATCTGGTGAAAGCAAGTGGAGATGTGGCCTGGGATGCAGAGAAGAGCTTTTCTAAGGCTTTCCCTCCAACCAGACTCTCCCTGGCTCTGCCACCGAGAGGATGGTAAAGATCCTGTCACTGCAAGATCCAGGTCCCCCTTCTACCTCAATATACCATGGAAATACACAGTGAGCCCTTATCCCCCCTGTCCCAACCACCTCTCTTTCTACAGTCTGCTTCCCCCAAGCTTTCCATACATTGTATTCACCCAAAAGCACTGGCAGTGGCTGTAAAATGAGAAGACTGTACCCCTGAGAATTCTGCATGTATAGCTCTATACAGCAGGTTTCAGCACGTTATACATTAGCAATGCCTGCCATATGGGCCCTACGTTCTGCACATCATCCACTCAATTCTAACCCCAAAATTTAGAGGCCCAGATGGTCCTTTGGGTTATCCTCATCTGGAATCACATGAACAATGGACCAGGCAGATAGAGTAGGGTGTTGCTTGTCAGATCTCCTTTTTCATACCCACTGCTCTATCTCTGTGTCCCTCTGCTTGGTCCTGTGTGTGGAATCAGCCTGTTTCCTGCCTGGACTCCTCCTCTCACCTGTATCTAAACAAGGGCCTGGATCCACACACTTCATTACTCAGCTCCACTTTTCTCTTCGCCATCATTACTGGCATCACCCACAGAAATTAAAAGCTGATGGACATTCTTTCTCTTTGGATAAAACCTGCAAGTCTCTCCATGTGCTAAACCATCTCATTTAGTTTGCCTCTAACTCTTTAGCGTTCTATTTCACACAGCAATTAATTCATCCTCCATTTCTCACTACACTGAAGGCTGTGCCATATTGAAGTTTGTATCTGAGCAGAGCTAGTAATTCATCAGCACTCCAATATCTCTACGTACAATGTGCTCATTTTGCTATAATGGGCTTTTTTAATCTTGCTGACAATTGAAATGTTGATGTTGCTAAGGTTAATGACCCACTGATAAATACCAGAAAACACTTTTACCCTCAAATAGTTTTTAATCATGGCTGTTGCAAAGTGTGACAAGAATGCCTTGTCCCTAAATAGGCTTTAGGAGCAGTACTTTATAAATACCTGAAGCTCCCTTTTCCTACCAAAGTGTTTTTTCTGACAGTTACTGGATTTGCTTTTGTGCCAGGTCCTTAGGTTTATTATATTGAGTTTGTGTATGAACTGGCTGGCTTTTCTTTCACACTTCTTAATGGTCTGCATTGTGTGTTAGATGTGCTGAGATGCCTTCGATCTGTTCCTTGCAAATGATGAAATCAATTCAATCAGTAACCAGGCTAATGGAAAGAACTGAGAGCTTGGGAGAGTTTTATTGGGGTACAGTCACCTAAAAGGTACTCTCTCTGATAAAGTACATTCAGCTATGGTGACAGGGTCATGAGAAGGCAAGATTAACACTCATTTTTCACATTTTAACTACGCATGTTTTAACACCAAGTTGCTCGTGGGGAGATGTTTGCATTGTGCTAATAAAAAGGCATGCCCAGTTAATTCACGTAATCGCTAAGCCAGCATGCAGAGAGGGCTGGAGAAGTAGTTTCCATTTTTAATTCACATTGTTTTTTGCTGGATTTCTTCCAAGCATTGAACCAGCAAAAGAAATATGAAGCACTTTACATTGTGTTCTCAGAGATACTGCCTTAGCTCTCTTCAGCCAAAGAATGTCAATATAGCTTCACTGGAGCCTGAGCAGCACGTGTCTGTCAGCTGATGTTCTGACCCTAAACAGCCATTTCTGCCTGCATAAGCTCTGCAAAAAAGTCAGCAGAGATGGATATCACAGAATGGGAAAGCGCAAAGAAAATCCCCAATCAAAGCAAGCAGTATTTTGTAGCACTGTAGGGATTCAAGATGTGCGGGCCTCATAAATTGCATGCGTATTGTATCTACACGAGGGGGAAAAAAGTCTTTTGCTTTGGCATTTACTGTCCTTGATTTGTCCTGCTGATTCCAAAAAAGGTGGCTGCAGAAACAGCTAGTGCTTGCAGAGACTTTCAGAGGAACTGAGTGTTTCAGAGCATGTTAGCCAAACGCCACTCAGATCCAGTCTCGCCTCACACCAAAGCCAAGCAACCGAGCCAGAGGACAGTGCTGGGAAGGACAATGAACTAATGGAAACAGCTAGAGATATATTACCTCTGAAAGTAAGAGGCTCGCTGAGAAATGATTCTTGCTATTTGCATTATGAAGTATAGCTCCTCTGGAAAAGTCAAGGTAACCATTTTCTTTACAGAGACTGGCCAATATGTCTTCGCTCTGCTCTGAAATAGCCTGTGCTACTTGTGCTAGCAAGAGAGCTCCTGGAAAGAGTCTGCTTCTGATTGTGGATTTGACAAGGACTGCACCTCTAGAGCCAAGGTTGAGCCTGACAACCTCCTCTGCTCAAGTGCAAGTTATATGAACAACATGAGGAGGTAGGAACTGCCTCCTGGGTCAGACCAATGGTTCTTCTGGCCCAGGATCCTGATGCACATGGCGGCAACAGGATAAACTATTCAGAGAGAGCATCACAACCTAGTCTCTCTCTGCTCTCCACTTACAACAGCTTTGGGGAAGTAAAAAGTATCAAGGATGTTATAGGGTATCCATTTATAGCCTCCTGGTTCATGAATGTCTAATCCCTTTTTGAACCTGCTCATATTGTCTGCCTCCTGTGGCAGCAATCTCCAGAAGTTCACCACCTGCTGCATAAAGAAACACTTTCCTTTAGCTATTTTAAACTTTTCCTTCCACCTCTTCTGAGGTTTGTGAACACTTGAAGTGATTCGAACAGTAACCCCTGCTGCACCACAAGATAACATTGAAGTACATATGTGGTCACTATTCCAGACACAAGAGTTCTGGGGTCCTGCATAATGGATTGTAAGACTCCAGGAACACGATCACACTTTTGGACTGATTTAGTTCTTGAGTACACCAGTGACATTATATTGGTTTAGCCCAAATAGCAGTGCCCAATGCATAGGAAAAATCAAAAAAGCTCATTTTATATAGACACACACCAGATGTCCTATATTTTTAGCTTGTCTGCAGGTGTGGGTAAAAGCAGGTTTGGGACTCATTGATTGTGGAGTTCTACTAAGTGTGTTAAGCTTGTACCATTCCAAAAGAGATATAGTCCTAAGAGCCCTACTGCTAACAAGCTAAGCACTTTGCAGGAGCTGGCTTTTGGTTTGGCTACATTTATTTCAATCTGTTATTCTCTGCTAATTAAACTTTTGAAAAGGAACATAGCTGACAAGAAGTTCTGAGTAATTTGCTCAGTCCTTGATATTAGTCAGGAAGTCTCAAAGCAGGGGCCACAGAAGTACAAGAATACTAACCTCCAAGAGAAGAAACAACAGCCCCTAATTAGAGTCTTACCTCAGATGTTGTTGTGAGGGATGAGCTGAAGATATCAAAGATATCCAAAACACAGATGATTCTGGTGGTAAGTGATCAGTTCAGACACACTGTGGCTGGTGGATCCCTAGAGGCAGAAAGAAATGGACGAAAGTCTGAGTATAGCTTGGAGACACAGATGCAGAGACTTGGCATTTGCCCTGTGGAATTCTTGGATGCACTTGAAAGGTTCCTCTCAAGGATGAAAGTGCAGCCTCTGTTTGTTTTGTGCCTGGAATGAACTGACACCATCATATTATCTCAGACTCATTGGCAAATGGTCTCTTCCAATGGCTGCAACTGTTTTAAAATTATAACTGTTATAAGGAAACAAAACGACAGATGGCTGCTAAATTGATTGCCAAATGATTAACTGCATGTTAATGATGCAGGAATTTAAGAAAAAAATTTAAGGGAAGAGTCAGGTATGAAGGAAACCTGAAAACTGCTCCCATTTTCATGCCAGCAGTGGCTAGGCTCTATCCTATTAGAGTTCACCATTAGCCAAGAAGACACATTTTTTTATTTAAGTTGTAAGCAGCACATAAATTTTCCCTACTCAGAGCAGGAATTAATAATTCAGGGACACTTCACCCTGTCCCCAGACTTCAGTGGAAGTCTTTGAACTCATTCTTCAAGCAACAAGACTTACTGCCCTCCCTCACTCCAACTAAAACTTCCATCCAGTAGGAATTCTCTAAATCAGCATTTGTGGAACCCTGGAGACAGAAGCACCTTTTTTACCAAGTGTTGTGTATACAGATTAATGCTGTTGGTGCCTACAGCAGCTCTGGAGTTTGTAAGCAAATAAAAGTAAACCCACTAAAAGACCTACTTAAAACACCTTCCTCCCAACATGAGCCACAGATTTAGGCACACCCCAGTAGTGAGATAGGAAGTATAGGGCATAGACTAATAGAAAAATGGAAGGTCAGTAGCATTATCATACCAGTAATATGAAAAAAGGCTTAATTAATATCTTGGAAGTAACAATCACAGCCAAAAAGCACATTACACAAGTCAGGCTCAAACTACTGCCTGGTGTTGCAGCCTCTAGGCACCCAAGCTAAGGGGGTCTGCAGATCAGTCCCCATGGCCTCTCAACCCCCTTCCACTGTTGGACAAAGGTGCAGGGCTGCTCCCACACTACAGCAGGCAGAAGCACTCTCCTGGCCATCACTGCAAACAAAAGGCCTCTGATACAGACCTGGTCTGTGATGAAAATACCACCAAGACTTCATTGCCTCCCATTTCCTACAGGTAGGTGATAGATAAAGTCAAAGACGTTTCAAGGAGGAAAGGCAAAACACTGCCTGGAATGGCAGTCTCCATTTTTCTCTTCCCTTGATATACTGTTACACACAGCTACATATCTTCATTTTCCAGGCTCAGGTCAGTGCTGTCGGCAGCTCTCTGCTCACCGTCAGGGCTCTAGACAGTGATGCAAGGACACCCTGAGAGTGCTCCCAGAGTCAGCTCCATCTTGCAGCTCCCAATGGCTCTGCTTCAAGCCTGAACATAATTAGGGTTCAGCAAGAGACACCCAGATGTTTCCCAGCTACAGCATATTCCCCAGCACCCCCAGCTAGGACCTCCACACAAGTTCTACGTGTGCTGACATGAGAGCCAGGCAGCCCAGCCTGGCAGGGCTGCTGCTCCAGGCTCCCACAGGTTGGTTGTCCCAAGAGAAATCGCTATATTGCTCCAGAAACCAGGCTGGTCCCTGACAACAGGGGACGTGGGCCTTTCTTCCACACAGACCTGATTTATATAAACCCAGCACTGATGTTTCTTTAGCTTTCTGAGAGGTTCTGGAAAAGCAGAGCTTTGTCTGAGGTTCTGCACTCTGTCAGGCCCAAGCACAGGAGGCAGAGGAGCAGGATGGAGACATGCAGAGTGGTGGCCAGTGTCTCCAGCCCCATTACATGAATCTTCAAGGTAGACATTACTTTTGACTTTATCCATATGAGTCCTTAAACATTATTTTTCTGGCCTAGGTCATTGTCATGATGCACCAGCACTCAAATGACTAACAGTAACTGTATGACAACATTGCAGCAGGCGATTGAGACCTACCAGAAAAAAAGGTACATTCAGTTAGTCCATCAGACCCAGAATGACAATTTGCTTACTCCTATTCATTCTGTTAAAGCGTGCTGACAATTTTAACTTCTATGGATGTAAACTTATATATAATAGTTTTGGGGGGATAAAGCAGCAGAACTGTAAGACTCTTCTACGCCTCACAGCACATACCACAGAGTATTCCTCTTCCAAGCTGGCTGGCTGGTAGCACTTAGAAAAATACCAGTGTCCAAAACTTGGTTAAGATTTCTTTATTAGCCCCACTGACCCACTTCAAATCCAGAACTTGGTACAACAATCTCAAACCTTCACCAGAAAATAAAAATACACTTAGTTCTTCTGCTCTTGGCACAAATGCTTTAGCCTTCCCATATGTGATGAGGAGTCTTGTTCAAGCTGTTGGTCTGAAATACAAAGAAGAAAACCCCTTTGAATCCCGCTCTCACTTGGCTGTTAAGAACTTGGTTAAGTTTGTTTTGGGACATGTCACCATGGTCTTTTTCCTTTTAGTTACCATGGCTGCTCGAGAGAGACATGACGTGAGAGAACATCTGCAGTGCATGCAGTTCTCCTCCCCAAGTACCAGACCAAGAAAAACAGCCTGGCAATGAAGTCAGCAAAGCAGCACACGACAATCTGTGTGCTTCTTGCTGCTGTTAAACAGTTCTGAATCCTGTGGACACTTCTACTCTTTTTCTTGTGTGTGTGGTCCTATGTGTTTCCAGAAGTGCTCCTTGAGATGGCCTCTACCTCTATGTGCAAAGCTGCATCACCTCTCTTCTGCTCTGTTTCCACTGCTGCTTTTTGGAGAACCCAGCCTGCCTTGCTTTCCATTATGGAATGGAAAGCAAACATGTAAGGGATGCAGAGAAGGAAGATGGAGAGTCAAATTTCCGGCTGGGAAGGAGTGGGAACGACCTCCCAGCAAACATTAGCTACTGTGTCATTTTTCAAGACTTTGGAAAATTGAGGGAAGAAAAAAAAAAGTTACACAGGAAAAAGTCTGTACATCCAACCTTAATTATGGTAATGGATCACAAGTGGCTCCTGGCACTTGTAAAGTTGAAGAAACATCTCACCCTGTCAAAGACCAGTGAGATGAAGCACCAACTTCCAGCCACAAGCCAGACTAAGACAGGCGAGTGGTTGTGAAGCAGAGAGCCTCAGGAAACCCAAAGTAGGAGAGTCCAACAACTTCACAAATCCAAGCACAAGCAGGCTGATTACCCTGTTAAAAAGTCACCATACAATGTGAGTTCATCACATAGCTCTTTAAATGCCTCTTTCTGCATCAAATGGTACTTGGAGTTAGGCTGTGTCATTTCACATTGCATTATCCTATATCATGTCATACCATTTGGCAGGGAAATGATATGCCACGACATATACATAATATGGGGCATGTCACACCCTATATTTACAGTATTTAGTATATTTGATTTAAATATATGACCATCTTGTCCATCTTTTTCATACCTTCCTCTACTGTGGCTGATGGGAGAAGCATATGAACAACTGACAGGATAATCAGGATCCAGAAGCAGCAGGAGAAGATGAGTGACAGTCTAGTTCCAGTGGCTTATTACTAGCAGCATCATTTCAGTTAACCTTGCGTACTCCTAATTCCCCTTTCTGTCTGTGGAGCATCCCCTGTTGTCATGATGTCAGTGAATGCCATTAAGCCTGGATAGTCACTTGCAAAGTCTTGAATAAACCACAGGAATAATACTGAATTTGATTAAAGCTGTTCAGCTTCTTCATTTGGTCTCTTGCTTCTTGCTTCCTCAAGGATATTCTGAGGAATTTGATTGTTTTCTTCCTGCCAGATGAGGTCTTTTCTTTCCTGGCCTAGATTAAAGTCTGTATGGCGGCTTTTGTTGATTAGCTACAATCAATTATGATAATGTAATATATAATGTATCATCTATATCTATAAATATGATGACATGACTTGTGCTTTGGTGAAATCATCCTCATCTAAGACAGGACTAAAGATTTCAAAACAGCCAGTCACTATTACACATTGTAATAGCACTCTGAAATCTCTCCTCACCGTTTATCAGATCAATAGCAGTAACTGGAAAGAAGCCAGTCTGGAGCAAGACATGAGTATATGAATTTGTCACATTGCTGACGAACCTTCCGGTAGAAACATGCTGCCAAGGTGGAGAGGAGAAGAGACATGGAAGAGCTCAGAAAAGAAAGCATCATTTCCCAATCTCCTAAAATTCAAGTGCTTCCCTTTCCACATGCCTGTTCTTCAAAACTCACCTGCTCTTGGATGAAGACTTGCACAGAATTAAAATAAAAGAAGATCTATATCACTCTGAGTCACAGTCACAATCAATCACAATGGACAACCAATAAACACAATATATGGTATCTTCAGTAAAAGACAGAGTAAAATTAATGAAGATGCTCAAACCTGGCATCCATAGACCATCATAAAAATGTAGACAACCTCTCTTGTTAAAAAACAAACTCTATAGAATTGTATATTGCTGTGCACAGGCAGTTTCTGTGTTACAGCACAGCAATAATTTAGCTGCACACAGCAGCCCTGCCTGGCAGTTTATGGAGAATCTATAAGGGCACACAATATCCAAATAACTTGTCGGGGGGATTTAGATGGACACAGTGCAGTAACTGGAATTGGATTTGGGACGCTCTCACAGCTTCTCTCAGAATCAATTCCAAGGCCCTTTGGAATGACACACGACCAAAATCTCCATTCCCTGCTCCCCAACAGGCTGCTCTCAGGTGCACACCTCAGGAGTGGTGGGGGATGACATACTGTCATGTTCCCCTCTCTCATTGTACCTTCTGAGAGCACCTATGAGGATCTGGGGCTGGAAAACCCGTTGCAGAGTGGGAAACACCAACATGTGTGCTGAAAGCTGCTGTCAGTGGCCCCAGCTCAGCGCCACATATATCCCAGGAGAACATGTGAAGGTAAGATGACCACCAGGGTTCTCAAGGTTGGTTAACCAGGATTCCCATTTATGCCCTTTTCTTATAAGAACTTAGCAACAGAATCATTGAATCATTAAGGTTGGAAATGACCTCGAAGATCATGAAGTCCAACATCAACCCATGACCACAAGACCATGTCCAGAAGTGCCAGATCTACAGGTATTTTGAACACCTCCAGGGATGGTGACTGCACCACTTCCCTGGGCAGCCTGTTCCAGTGCTTAATCACTCTTTCAGTAAAGAAAATTTTCCTAATATCCAATTCTTAACTTCAGATAAGTCCTTTGACTCTCTATTTCTCTAAGTGACCTTTTCATGTACAGATGAGCACTGTTTATGTTATCCTCCCTTCTGTCCCAAATTTAACAGGCAATGCTCAGAGGTTGAAGTGACCTCCATAAGATCTTTTGACATTTAAGAATTAGTATATAAGAAGTGACTCAGATTAGAGAGCATGAAACGTTTCTGGATGTCAAACACGCTGCTCGTTTGCATCAAAGATGAACATGTGTGGTATCTGATGTCTCCAGCCCATTTCTCAAATTAATTTCAAAGAATCCATCAGCAAATACAAACCACAAAGAGTGCAGCTGAAAGATGTGCTGAAGGAGCTCACAGAGCCAAAAGAGTTGAATGATCCCATTTTTTCTGGACCCATAAAGTGTGCTCACTCACTCTTCTCATACCGATGTCTGGTGGGGTTCTTGGACCAGTGTGCTTTTAAAAACGAAATTTGTACTTTGGGATAGGTAACCGTCACTCAAGCCCACTTCTTCTTCCAGTTTTCCCTACAGCTGGGCCTATTTCTGAATATTCCCAACTGCTTTCTGGGACAGCTTTGTCTTTGGGTATGTGGGACCCCCAAACAAACAACATTCTTTCTCTGAAGTGAATGTGGGAGAATGGGATGGGAGGTAACAACAGGGTCAGCTTCAGGGTACCTACATGTTATTAAGAGCCTAATTCCCCAATATGGGGAATTGTCCAGTGGTCCATATGCAGTGGTGGTGGGAAGGGGAAGGGAGTGGGTGGTTCCCAGGCCTTAGACTCAGCAGTGGCACCATGTGTTCATGGGGATGGTCTCAGTAGATTCCTTGGGGTAAGTGTCTCAGCCAGGGACATACTCAGCCACTGAAAGGAAAACGTTTGCTAACTTGGCTTTGCATTTCTTTAACACTTCGAGTCACTCATTTCTTAGGGATTTTTTTCCAGTGAACATTTTATCCATTATCATTTATTGCTTGATGCTCACAGGAGATTTCTCACTGAGGGTTCATTAGATTGAAAGCTGGAACAATTTCTGACCCAAGTGGAGCTTAGCAGGTTAATTTTCATCCCTGTCAAAATGTTACAGCATCTTGAATCAACAGAACAGTTTTGTGCCTGCTGCTTACTTCAGAGTTAAAGAGAAACCTGCAAGGTTAATGAGTAACAGGAAACAATCCATTAAAGTTCTGATAATGTCATGTTTCACAGCGATTTCACTTCATAAGAAATTTTACATCCCAAAGAAAGAAGGAAACCTTGGAAAAACATGCACCTAATGTAAGAGGCTGGCACGCTAGGAGGACTTCTCAGCACTGTCCAAGAATTCTGGCAGCTTTAACACTGTTTATGGAGTTCAGGTCTTTATTCAGAAGTGCTTATTGACTGAACTGCTTTCTTAAATGTGGCTTTTCCTAGTAAAATATTCCATAAAATTGTGATGTTTTCCCTTTAAAAATTCAGGTCTGTGTGATAACACCCTCAGAACATCTGCAGATGTTTCACTTAACTTACTCTGTACCCTGAGCATTAAATCTTTTTAACAAAGAAGTACACCACGTGTATCTTCTGACACATACAGCGCTAGCCCCTCTTGCAGACAAGACGCCAGACTGGACAGACGTGACATCTGGTCTACTAAGGTGGTGTCTACAGCACCAGGAAATGCAGAGGAATTCCTGCAAAGCCTTGTAGCCTGCAGTGGGCTCTGCAACGAGTCCAAATGGATTTGCTTTCCTTTTTAAATCACATCTCTAGTGTCTAATTTAACTTCCCAAACTGAAAAATCCAGGGATTTGTCTTTTTAGCCTAACAAGGATTATCAACTAGAATATTAAAACTCTGGCTTCTACTTTCTCCATCTCCCTACTTCCTAGAGTTGCTCAGAAAACAAAATGCCCCTCCTTCTTAACCAGTAAAAATGTGAACATGACAAGAAAAAGTGATAGATGACAGCTCCTGCAAAAGCAGTTGAAAGCCAGAGCCCCCAGCACAATCCTACAGAACGTGCAGCATTGCTCTAGTCACAGATTAGAACAACGAATGTATTTATTTATGCAGTGATTATTGTGCAGTTTAACACATTGGTAACTGGCATTTAACTTCTGGAGCAACAGCTGAAATCCAGCCATTACATTCATTTTAATTAAATGCCTGTGAATGCTTTTTGTTATTATATGCACAGCTATCACTAATGACCTGCCCCATTGCAGCAGCATTCCCTGCAGGAAGCCCCTCACCGCTTTGCCTGCCCTGCTTTGGGGAGGGTGTTAGTGTTATTCTTGACACACAGGGGCTCATTTCTCTGCTGCTATGAGAAGACATCTCATTCCTCAGACTGTCACTGTTCATCACTCAGCACCACAGGGGACCAGCATCATCTACTCCAGGGAGATGATGCATGGGAGGATGGAGCATAGTTTCTGTGCTCACTGCTGCAGTGCTCAGTGTTTTTCTTCTCCTGCAACTCTTTCCCCTAAGGACACTTCTTGCTTTCTGATAGGTCTGAACAGAGCTCCTGGGTGTTTACATAAACTTAAAGGATACAACCAATTTCCACAGGGTTTGGATTTTGCTTTCAAGAAAGCTACTGGCATGTTTAATGCTAGAGGCATACCTGTTGTCTTCCCAGGCGAACCCAAAGGCACACATGGGAATCCACAGCAGGAGCTGTAATCACAGTCACCTTCTCCTCTCACCATCTTTCCCACAAATCTTTCTTGGAGTTAAGCACTTAAGCCAGTTAAGCAATCTGGCTTTTGGAAGCTGTTGTCAGAGCACTACTCCATCAACAGAGCCTTTGCAGAACAGAACTGAAATTACCACCGAGCACCATCATATCTAGCCCACTTCTGCAGACAACCATGTCATAGAATGCTGTTCATGAAGTGATCTCTTTCCACCTGACCATTAGGATCCCCTCATTAGTCCCACTAGGAGCTGCCCCAAAACTATGCTACTTTTATGGTGAAAACATCCTTCTACTCTTCAGAATTCATATTTAATTAATGCCCATTTGTTTCTGTCCTTTAGGCACGAGAAGATCAGGTTTAAATGATTATGAAGGAGAACTTCCTAACATTACTTTTCCTAAGTCAGCTCTGGTACTAGATAATTGTGCTGCGGGTCAGATATACTAGTAGTCAATCTTTTTCCTAATAAAATAACTGCATCACAGAAGATAGAGATTTTAAAAATATGTTTATCTGCAATGTGCTTGATGTTAGGTGGGTTGAATGGTTAAATACCAGTAAGGATGGATAGGGAGAAAGAAAAGGGTGCTGAGCAAATCCCAGCTTCTTCACTGGAACCAGTTAAAGATTTTGGAAGGAGCATCACAGCATTTGAGTTGGTTAAGCTTTCCATAAACTTGACAAATAAAACTCTGTCAAAATAAATTGGGAAATATTGTTTTCACATGCTTAAAGCACTGATCTCTGGAACAGAGGGACTATTAGTGGGACAGTCGTTTGTCTGAAACTGCCAGGAAAGCCAGGAAGTGGGAGAAATGGTATTTTCGGCTGCTAATGGATGGGAGAGACTTCTCTTGATTAGTGGGAGAACTCTTTGCCTGCAGAAACAAGCAATTGCAGCAACAGTGATCATAACTTGCTGGAGAAAGCACAAGAAAGAGGCCTAGAGCTCACAGGAGCTCAGAATTCCCACTGCATTGGAACAAATACACAGACACAAAGCAATTGGAAAAAAGTTAATTCTCCTATTTAAACAATCCTTAAATTTTACCGCGGGAAGAGACCTGAGTTGATGAAAACTCCAAACATATTGACTAGCACATTGAGGAGGGTTTTCCAGAGTCACGCCTTGGAACAGTTTTCAAGATCCTGGTCTTGCAGCCAGGAGTGGAGAAACCCTGGGAACACCAGTCAGGCCCAGAGGCCTGTGGCCACTGCTGTCAGTGTTTCTCTCTGCTTTGAGATGTCCTCTGACAGCTGCCAATCCAGCAGCAGAAGGCTGGGAAGGCAGGTCAACCAGCAATAAACTGTTCCTATGAGGGAACTGTGAATAAAAATCCCCAACGTATTCCTTTAGACTACCTTTATTTCACTGCACACCTGTACTTGGTGACTGAGGAGCAATCCACTGGAAAATTTACACAGTGCTCAGAGTAGGATTATTGTCCTGATCAACTGAATCAGAAGTTCCTCAACTGATGAGCACTTCAGACACATTCAAGGAGAAACAAAAGGACTTCCAACAAGCATTTCAAAACTAGTTCCTGAGATGCTATTTCAAGCAAAGAGACATATCACTTGATTTTCCAGACCACTTATCCCACAGCTCCCACTGTGATGAGTAAGAAATTCTGGATGCTCAGCACTTTTGAAGAGCAGGATGCCTGATTTGGGAACAGATGAAGGGTACCAGCATGAACATGGTGGCTCAGCAGGAGCATTGCAATCCTGGGGAGGGGGCAAAATGCTCACCCAATCCCATTCAGAAGGCAGCCCCAGGATTTGGCATTTCCTATGGCTACAGTCACAGCAGACTTCTCTGAATCCAGCCGTGATATCCTGCAGAAGAAGAGCTTGCATGACTTGCCCGTTGGCCAGATATACCAGCTTGATTGGTACAAGGTAGTCTCTTGCCTACAAACCCTGCTGCCCAGCATCTCTCCACGCATGGCACAAAGACCATCAGTACATGGCCTGCATGCTGCTGCACACAGAGCCATGGGGTTTAAGTCCTGTGTGTGGATTCGACCCTAAGCATCACAAATAAAGCATTGAGATACTGAGTTGTGAAGATGTTGGCCTTGGCCTTCCACTTTAAAAAGGAATATTTCACAAGTCAATGGAAAGAACAATTTCAGCCACTATGGATTCAGCACATTATTTCCCTCCGAAACATGCTGACACAGAAGTTACATGCTAGGAGAAAATAAGAAAAAAATTTTAGCTGGATCAGTTCCACATCCAGTGTGATGAAGAATCTGAGGTTCATCATCTGGAAATCCAGAAATTATTTTTTTGAAAGCTAAAAGGACCTAAGGAACATGGGAGATGGACTGAAGCTTTTACCAGTCTTTAAAGCATCCATGACTTATGAAAGAGAACTTTTTTGTTTCAAACTCTGAAGAGTAGGAAGCCTGAAGGGCCGACTTTAATTAATTTGCAATTTCTTGCAATAATCTAATTTAGGTGTCAGACAAAGTTCTGGGTTATTACTTTTCAGAGAAATTACAATGTAATTGTTATTGTTTTCTTCTATAATTATTCTAATTGAGTTAACAAACGGTATTTGTAATAAGCTTTGCTTATCTGAGAGCTAACACTTGAACTAGCATAATTTAAACAGAATTTAGCCTTCATTCAATGCCATAATATTTTCAGTAGATGCATTCACAATAACATTAAGATTTTGCTAAAAAGAAACCTGTCCTGTCTTGATTTTGCATCTGCCTATATTCACATATCAGCAGGATGCAGCGGACAACAGAATTGTTGCACCAATAACAACTTTGCTATACTTTATTTAGAAGCTCGTATCTTAGGCAAAATAGTATCTTTTTTTGGAATATGTCAACATATTCCCATGTACTTCAGTGAACATTACAAGATAAATCCATACAGATACTGCTGTCTGTCAAGGCATTTATGTAACGATTTCACTGGCTTTAAAGAGATTGTGGTGGCCACAATGTGATATTCACATTGAATATCAAATATCTTTGACAAACACACTTAGTAGACATGACTGCACCTGGAAGTAGGGGCTGCAACATTAAAGTGTGCATTTTGTGCAGAAATCATAATACTTCCCTTAATGCTGAAGTTTCCAGTCTTATTCTAAGCTCAGAAAGCAATTAGGCATCAGAAGTTGAATTTTTAAGGTCTCCATTTAATGCCAGCATTGCTCTCTGCTTTGTTGTTTTGTTGCAGCAGCCAGCATTTTGATGCCCAGATTTACAAAGAAGTCAATGTCAGAGTGTGTACGTTATCATCCACACATCCATGTTAGCTGTAAACTGTGCAGTGAGCTTTCTCATGGGGCTTCAAAACTGTCGTCTGCTATTTAGATGCAATTGTATGGATAATCTCACTCTTTAAGCTTTTCACCTCTCTGGATGGGGCCTGTCCTCTGGAAAAAGTCCTAGTAAGGGCTATGTCGGATCTACAATACACAGCAGTATTTTCACAGACTTAAATCATGGGAGTTCCCACGAGGTACTGACCTATGTTTATAGAGCTGAAGATTACGAGCTATATATTTTATTATATGACTGTCTGAAAACCATATTGTATTAAGTACTCCACATTGTCATGAATCACTGTGAGAATGGCTGAGAAAATGTATAGGCTTCTCTCCTGCAGGGTCAGGAGTACATTCCTCTGTGACCCTTCATTTCAACACGAGGCAAGGACGTAAAATACCAAAGGCTCTTTTTTCCACTGACTTGAGTGGAAACGGCCCAGAGTTTATTAAACAGCAACTAATTCCACTATCAATCTAGCATCCTAAAACTAGGAACCACCTACAGAGAACAGACAAGAATGAGCCAACATTAAAATGTAGATACATACACACACAGAGAGTCTGCTATCCAGAGAGAGTGGCTTTAATAAAGCTCTTTTTCTGGAACGTATTCTTTCTGTTGCCTGAATGACTGTGGTCTTTTTTACCTTAACTATCGTGCCCAGTGAATTAAGGCAATGTAAATTATTCAGGTATGTCTTGTTGTGAATCTTTAATGAAGAACCTCTGTAGCAAAAGAAAAAAAAAACCTGGACATGTAATTTTGCCAATCTGCAAAGGTCTTCCCTAATTCTATTAAACTACAGCACATTTTATTAAAGAGAGAAATCATAAAATTAACATCTCATTTCATTCTGATCTGTACATTTCTCAAACACTAAGAATAACTTGGGGCATGCATTATTTTTGCTGTCAGATTTTTATCATGAGAAATCTGAAGTGCATGATACATTCACAGAATACTTGAAAAAGCCTAGAAATTGTCTATGAACACCAGTTAATCTTTGAGAGTGAAGAACAAGATCCCCTCCCATTTGAGGATCACAGTTTTTCAATTTAAAAAGACAGGCAGACATTGTAGCATCTATTTTCACAAACAAAAACACCATCTACTTTCATCTACTGTAAGCAGATAGCTAGAGGAGTTATATTTTTATGTATTTCATTTGCGTTAAAAGCATTTTTCAGTGAAGAGATAATGGTTATTGTGTTTTTAGAGCAAACCAGTGAATAGAAATGCTTTGGAAAGAAAATATATTGAAAGTTGAAAAAAATTAATGTTTAATAACTAAATTTAATGAAATGTTTAAATTCATTTATTATTCAGCATTGGTGGTTCAACTATTTAAGCTATGAAAAACCCCCATTGGCAGGTCAATCTCACAGTGGGGTGTTTGGGATTCCTGTACGGGGCCGGTCGCTCTTTCACACCCTGAATCCAAACTGGACAGTGTGTGCTCAGAGCACCAGTTCCCCACAGGCAGGTGGAGGTCCCTGAGTGTCCAATATCTCTCAGCCACTGCCTGCCCTCCAGCTGCTCCAAGCCAGTCACCTCCATGCTCCTGGGTCCCTAAAAGAGGCAATGGTGTCATCTCATCCTATAAGAGTTTGAAATAGTAGGGGTATGAAGTCCTGCAGGAGCACTTGCTGTGTCTGCCCTGGGATCCAACCTCTGTAGATCTAAAGCTTGCATCTTCCAAGGAATCAAAAGTCTGTGCTCAACAGGCATGTGGTTTAACCATAATAAACCTGAACATTGCAACTACCTCTGTGGGCTCATGCTGCCTCATTCATGCAGGAGACAAGGCAAAAGGCACTCACATGAGATGCAAACTCCTCCTAAACACAACTCCAGAGCTGGCTCTAAGTGTCACCACAGGACAAGGGGTTTCTCTGTGCTTTGTGGCTTCTGGGATAAGCTCTACCAATGTCTGGCACAAGTGTACACTTGGAAAGTCTGCCTTAATCCATCAGATGGTTACTTATACTATAGCAGGAAATGTAGGCTTGAATCTTATAGGAAACTGTAAATTTATTATTTGTTGAAGTTTATGAAAGAAAAGGTATGTCTGGAAATGTAAGTGCTCCCAACAAGGCTTCCAGAAATAGCAGCCCTCTTGTTTCAAACTGGGAAGCAGGCAGTGATTTATAGCAACTCACTCTTTGGTTGAGAAACCTCCAAAGTGACTCATCTCCTGCAGCATCAGACTGAGCTGAACTTTGTTCTCAGATTCTACAAAGTCAGATGAAAGGTGCAGGGTGCTTTGTTGTTTTTTGTTTTTAAATGGGGTCATAAGCTTCAATGTATATGTGCTTATATTAGGCATCCCCATAACGGAGATTGGTCCTCAAAAGGGCTGAGCATGGTGAAGTTTAAACAGACAACACCTAAATGTTTTCAAAAATTTAACGAACATTCACTTTTAAATATAGCTCTATGCTTCTAGTTGTAAAATATGATTGCTAAGACTTGAGATTTTCTCCTCCTGGGTAAGTAAGTGGCCTAGTTGCCAGGCTATAAAAAGTCATTTATTCTCTCGGTCTGGCCCAATTAATATTTAATTATGTCAAGCAAAGTGGAACAGCTTGAGTGGAAGGACTTGAGGGTCTTCACAGAGCCCAGGGTAGCCCAAACTTGTAAATTAACGTAGCAAAACAAAAGCAATAAATGAATCCAGGTCTTCTGAATCCAAAGCTAATACCCTGACTGGATAACAGGGAGCAAGCAGCACAACCTCTTTTGTATTTGCTGCTGAGGCCAAATCATTAGATTGGCTCTGGGGCTTGAGATCCTTTGAGAAAAGGAAGAGAGACTCCAAATCTGTGCAGCCTGGTGTGGATTAAACATGAAATAAGTGCCTGCCTAGCCCAAAGGTTGTCAAAACAACACCCATCTGCAAGTGCTGAGAGGTGGCTTCAGCACCCAGTTGCAGCACTCTCCAGTTTGATTCCAGCAGCTCAGGGACAGCCAAGTCCCTCTCTGATCTGGGGCTGGATTTTGACTCAGTCTAAAGTGACAGGAAGTGGAAGAGAAAATGAATTCATTTTGCTGCATAACTTGTCTTTTAGCTGTCATTCAGTGTTTCATGTCAGGTGTTTTATATGCAGGATGTTACAAGGAGAAATGCTTTGTGCTTTCTTTGTGTCTAGAAAAGATTTTTTTTAAAAAAAACTTTTTCTTTTGTCTCCCTCAATTCAAAATACATGCTTTCTGGACTGAAAAAACACATTTTCCCACTGATAAGGGGAGACCTTACAGCTGCCTTAAAGGGGGCCTACAGGAAAGATGGGGAAGAACTCCTTATCAGGGAGCATAGTGATAGGACAAGGGGTAACGGTTTCAAACTGGAAAAGGGTAGATTTAGATTAGATATAAGGAAGAAATTCTTCACTGAGAGCATGGTGAGACACTAGATCAGGTTTCCCAGAGCAGTTGTGGATGCCTCCTCACTGGAAGACTTCAAGGCCAGGTTGGGCAGGGCTTTGAGCAACCTGGACTGGTGGGAGGTGTTTGATGATCTTTAATGTCCCTTCCAATGCAAACCATTCTATGATGTAAGAGAAAGCTTTCCAGTTGCCATCGCTATTTTGTAAATTTAGCTTGCAATTCCTAACAACAGTAAAGCTCTATTTACACTGTTATTTTATACTGTACCTGAAAGCTTGAGGCAGCCAAGGGCTAAGGTGAATTAACTCAGTTTTCTCTGTTCAGAGAAAATTAAACATGGATGTAAAGTATCAGATATTAACCTGACGGGCCTATGTATAAGAACAGCCCCTAAAGTCAAACAAAAGCCTGAATGCTGAAGTAGAACAATTCTAACCCAAAGAATTGGGTTAGAATTCTGGGGCTTGAGTTCACACACGCTGACCATGCTCAGGCAGGGAAGACAGCAGATGAATGAGTGGAAGGGAGAACTGTGCCTACTCCCAAGCCAGCATCCCTGTTGAAGATGCCCAGATGGAACAAGTTTGTGATACCTACAACTCTTGTGTCCCACAGTGCTTCACAACCCAGACCTATCGCACTGGGAGCTTGTCACCCAAGCCCCGTAGCTCCTCCGCTCTCTCAGTTCCAGAAATTTACTCATGCTACACGTCCAAAATCTGCCTGGCTCAGCACTTTAGAAATTAGAAATAAGCCACATTCCAAGAATAATAGGATATATGGCAGCTATAAAGATCTGCTGGTGTGAATTGGATGTTAGGCACCCAAAATAGGCATCTGTAAGTCTTATTTCCCTGCACGTACACATGAAAACAGGTTTTGTTTCCACAGTGCATCCAGTTATATCTGAAAATGATTGGATGGAGCTGTAGAGGTATATATATAGTAAATAATGTGAAGAACCTTGATGCTTTCAAATGTGCTGTAAATATCAATAAGCCATCATTATAGTGCGAAGCTGTAAGCACTGCACATGGGTTTATAGCTGTCACAGCCTCCTTCCTGGGAAGGACGGCTTAATAGATGTTAAAGAATTCCCTTTTGCCTCAGAAGTAGCAGATTACAGAGTATTTTTTAACTTCCTCTATCACATGTTGCACATTTCTCAGCGCTTAGGCCTGAAAATGAATTATCTGCAGCAGCAGGAGGTTCAAGCAGCCCTGACATCCCTGTGTGATATGATTTGTGTGGACACCACGACTGAGCAGGCTGACCACGCTCAGATCTCACCTGCTGATGAATACTGAAGATCAGCAGGACAAATTACAGAATCTATTTTCCAAGTGCAAGAAGGTGGTGCCCGATGCTCATGATGTCAGTTGTCAGTCTGATGGCACAGGCCACAAACAGCTTAAAAGATTGTCTTACAAGGATAAAGTTATTGCACTGTAAGTGTTGTTGGTATCAGCACTTACTCAGCAGATAAGGATGTCTCACATCCTGCTTGTGCTCTCCAGTTTGGAGTTTTTCCTGCATTTGGCAAAGCATGAAAATATCTCAAGAGTTTAGTGACGTAACTACTGTCTTTGGGGCTTGTTCTAAACATTGTTAGTACCTGTGGGAGAATATTATGACTTGATTTTAATGGATCTCATATCCAGTCCTGCTTTCCAGGAATTTTAGTTATTGTAGGATATTTTATCATTTCTCCTCCTTTTCCTAGCATTTATAATTTCTATAAAGATGATGATCCCTGTATTTGGTGATATATTTAATTTAGACAGGCATGTACTCAGATTGCTATTAGTATTTTCTGTTCTGCTAGGTTAACCTGCTACTCAATACTCATGGTAGACAGTAGATCAGATTTATTCTTTTTCCTGTATGTAGAATACAGACATCTCAGCATTAAAAAAAAAAAAAAAGACAGAAAATAAAAAGGTTAGCATGTACCTCATCGTGATGGAGTCTGTGATGTAGCTAGAGGTTTTTAATGTGTTTTCCTAGTTTTTGAGAAAGGAGACACTTCAAATATCTGCATATTTGGAGACTTGCTACTGACCCAAGCCATTCAATACATTCATACAAGTTTTGCCGCTTCTGAGAATACAAATTATGAGTATCACCTAGTAACTTTGAAACCATTCTATGAACTCCCTGTAGATATAGAGTCAAATTTTCAAATATTCAGCCCACAAAGTTGTACAGGTATTTTAAACAGGCTTGATTCTCACGCAAGCACCTACTTGAAATGGTCTGAGTTTTAGAACAGCTCATCACCCAGCAGCTGCTACAACTTTCAGCAGCTCACTCTTCATGTTCAGATCTTCAGTATCTACCATAGTTTTGCTCAAAATAGGGGCTTAAGCTGTAACTGAGACCAGTTGTAACATGTTGCCTACCTCAGGACATGTCTGAGACATGTACAACTCTGCATAGCAAAATCCCTATGCGTTTCCAACAGCTTTATTCAAAATCCTATAAAAAGGCAGACACAGACTTATACCAGCTTCGCTATAATTAGAAACTTTATGGATCTTTATAGCAGTTTTATATAATAGTGTAGTAAAGAACTGAATCAATAGAGAATTTTTATGAGACTCCAAAGGCCTGCATGTATTAAAGCAGTAAATATTTCATTTTCTATATAAACGTTAACAGGAATAAAACATAGCAAGATGCAATAAGAATCAAGTGTATAGTACTTGGTTGAAGACACAATGTTTGTAGAAGTCAGGACAGTCGCTGGAGCAGCAGCACCAGAAGTGAAGCTGAGCCACTGCCCTGATGTCAAACATGACTCTCACCACACTTTGTCCCACTGCATCCTGTGACCTTCTCCCATCACCACCGTTGCATCACCAACCACTTTTCCCTCTCTAAAGCCAGCCCCTCCTGCTCCTGCTTTCCTCTCTGCCCAAACGGAGCTGTGGGAACACTGGTAGGAAGAAGGGAAGCCAGCTGTGGTCCCTGGCTGGTCAACTACCAAGGCAGCTTCAGCCCCTGAGTTACTGAGAGTATGAATGAGAGTCTGGGAATGCCTCAGAAATCATTTTCCCTGCATCTATAGCATAGCAGGAGCATTTTCTCCATTTTTTCTATAAATGCACAGAGAAAAAACTTACACTGGCACTAGCATCATGTCACTCAAGAATAATTCTATCAGATTTATTACATCTAAGCACTTCAGTAAATATTTAAAGAACCTGATTGCGGCATATAGGGTTCGAAGATGAAAAAGAAATAAATTACCTTACATTAGCATATAATATTATTTACCCAACATAATTAAATCAACTCAGTTAATCACTAAATCAACTAAATTTTCATTACTGTGACATGCTTAAGGAGTACAGGTGACATTTGGTTAGAAATGTTAAAGTGATAATAATAATGGTTGGTTGGTCGGCTGAGCTAAAATGAAGTAGTATTAAAACACATGAAGTATCCTGGCTGTTAATCTTAGACAAAAGTCGAGTTTGCACTGTCAGAGGGGAAAGTACTCATTCAGTTGTGAAATGTACTGTTTAAAAACATTTACCACTTTGCCACCTATAAATATTTAATATCACAGTGCCCTGAAGCACTCCACAGGTGGGAAACCAACACACCGTGACATACACCTTCCAAAGCAACTAGTGACTTCCACCAGGCCTAATCTTTTGATGTTTTATTTGATACTTTACAGAGACCCCTTCATTTGAGTGCTTAGGCTATTGAATTGTTCCCTATTGGGGTGTTCAGGATACTCAAAGGTGATTATTACATAAAAAGGTGGCTGCTCAGAATCATTTTACTGCCATAAAATTGGAAGGCATGTATAGCAGAAACAGAGAAGAATGATCAGAGGAATCAAGTCTGAGAGAAGATGGACCATTGTCAGTAGTAGCAAAAAAGAGACTTTTTCACATGAAACAGTGCCACTGCATGGCTCTACTTCATATTTTGTTCTCTCTGCACCTCTGTGTATCTGAGAACATCTGGATGCCTCTCTACTTGCACAGCTACTCCTTCCTCAGGAGAGAAATCTGGCAACCCCTGTAGCTGCACACAGCAGCAATACACCCAAGGAATCAGAGCTTCCAGGCAGCTGAGCCAGAGCTTTTCCCAGGGAAAAGCTGAACTTGTGCAATTCTACTGTTCCTTTCAAGATGTAACTTCTGATTAAAACTTCCTTCAATCAGAGGCATTCACTGGCAATACTAAAACTGTTGCTCTTCAGCAACATCTCTGTAGCAACTGATTACAAGGAAGGGAGCTTGTCCTCACTTAGCAGACTTCGTATTACAAACGGTAGTGTCCTGATCTCACCACTTGCAAATGGAAAGCAATCCAATTTTTATTGCTGACCACAAAAAAGCATTAAAATCAAACTTTTAGAATATTTTATTTTATGACTACCAATAAAATGAATTAATAGCATGCTCTTTTCAAGGTTTGAGTACTCTATGCGCTTCTCCCCCTCCCCGTACAATATCAGCATAATTTTTTTTCCTTTAACATCTCTATAATACCTATATTAGTCTGTATTCTTCCAGTTATCAGCCTGGGAAAGAGAAATAAGGTCATTCCATCAAAGGTAATGGAAAAAGTGGTACAGAAGGAAGTAGGAGCAAAGCTTTACTTAAACCCATGATTAATTTATGTAATATACTGGTCACTGCCCCTTTGAACCCCTGTGCTGATCCACTGGGACTGTTAATGTCTTGCAGTTGTCAGCTTGAGAACCATCCTCTCTTGCCCATATGCAAAAGCCTTGTATTTTTAGCTTAGATGTGTTGATCCAGGTGGCATCCCTTAAATTTCCACTTACTGGGAGTCCATCCAAGAGGAGATGGAAACCTTCTTGGCCAACTGCATTGCAGGAAATGGGCCACAAGTGAAAACACCATGGCTGAGCAGCAGGGAAGAGCAGAGAGTGGAGTTCCTGGGAGACTGTAACACAAAAGGTAGGTGGGAGGGACGAGCTGTGAGAGTTGGAGACTTGTCAGGACAGCAAAGGGCTCTACACCAAATCTGGAAACCAGAAGTCTCATGCTTGCTCTATTTGTATTTGTGGTCACTGTTCTAGTTATAAGGCAAAGTCTCACCCCAATTATTTTGAAAACTGGATTGTCTGAGCAGATGAACTGGGTGAGAAACACTTAACACTTGCAGTTTAGGTTCACCTTTCACGGCTCATCCTTGTCAGCACTTCCCATATTTTCCTGTTCTAGTATATAATGTACAGTTTCTATTCCTTTATTCTTAATCACCTTTACTGTGTAATTTTCTTAGGTACTTATCTACCTTTTCATCTCCGTGCTTTGCCTAATTTCCTGTCCCTTTCCTTCAGATGGTTCTTTTATTCCCTTCTTGCTTTTCAGAATCATTAGCATTGCATTATTATTCTTAACAGCACTACATTTATGTTTATTATGCAGTGTTTGCAAATAAATAGAGAACTGAACTTCTAGCTGTGTTTACCTAAAGCTAAAAGGAGAAAATGTAATGCAGGTTGAATTCTCATTTCATTTACTTGCTTATTTTTGGAAGGAAGAATTTATAATGACTTTAAAGACCTCTGCTTTGCATTCAGTACTTTTTACAGCTTTGACATTTCAAGGAATGTTGGAAATATTTATCAAACCATATCATTCGAGTACCAAAAAACTATATTAATATTGAATTCAATTTCCTTCTTTCTTGGGTACTGCTCTTTTCCTTAAGGAAATATTTGTAACTCAGTCAGATAACTGAAATGATCCTGACTAAAGTGTGACATTCTCCCCCATGAAGCACTTCTTGCTAGGCCATGTTTGGCTCTATGAACTTCCATGGCACTTGACCCCAACCTGATAACGGCTGCTGCTTATACAGCTTCAGATTCATCTGGAGTTACTTTGTAGAAGCAGCAGGAAGGTGGAAGCTGGTGGAATATTCTATTGCTTTGTTTGAGTGCATTTTACTTAAAACTAGCTCATGCTGTTGTGGTTTTGCATAAGCTAGTCCTGCTTCCTGACAGCCTCAGCACCGACCACCACGGCCACCGCAGGCACTCAGCCAGAGTCTATTCAAAAAAATTGACACAGAGACACCCAGCCTTTGAAGAAAGAAAAAGACATTCTCTCTTCCTCCGGATTAGGCAGCAGCACTTTTAATTAGTCCAGGGAAACTGGGAACTTCTTCCACTAGGGAAGGTCTGAGTTGCTCAGGTCTTTGTGAACCACTCACTCCATGACTCCATTTCTCTTTCTCTGCTGGTCTCTATTTAAAACCATCAGCTGTAACTTGTGGCCCTTGGCTGCTCTCACTCTCTCAACTGCCATACCTCCTGGTAATGGGGGGGCTGCTGGTAGCCCGAGTCTTTGGGTCTCTTCTATTGCTTATGTTTATGTGAAACCCCCCCCCCAACACTTGTTAAACACTAAATACTAGGCGTGAAGGGACCCTGACATTAATACTGAGTATTAATCCCATGGTAACCAGATTTGCTACATATGTTCTACTCCTTTTGCCAGCAGTATGTAACAACTTGAATTCTGAAGGGAATTCTGGGCCTTGCCCTTTGAGTGGTGTCTGTGACTTCCAGGGCCAGGCTGCACTGTGAGATGTATGGTTTTATGAATACAGGGTGCTGGCTGGTGGCTGCTGCATGGTCTTCCTCACACAAGAACACAAGCTGAGCCTAGAGATGAGTTCACAGAACCAGTGTGTGCCCAGCTGCCAAAGTAGCAGTCACTATTAGCTCATGGGAATGCAGCTCACTGGGCATTGGCTGAAATACTGCAGTAGCAATTATTGCTTGTTCTTCTCCTAAGAGGCATCACTGAGCTCAAAGCTGCTGCTTCCATAATTTCTTATTTTTTCCTAGTTTTATTCCCTGTGTCAGAGACATTACCAGTCAGTGAATACATTAAATCATAGAGGAAGCAAAGCTCTCACACATCAATCTTTCCCTGAGAAGCTGCAGTTGCCTTTTATTAACAGAAACATTTCAGTTTCATAAATACATAATGAAGTGACCGCCTATAGCAGAAAGTCACTTCAGAGCTAATTGTTGCTGTGGTCAAACCACCAAGCTCAGTATTTGCTTGCAGCATCACATTACAATGAAAGCAGCTGACAAACTGGTTATTAAAGAATTGGAAACATCTCCTCAACAACAGGACTCTTTAGTTAGCACCAGTCAGTTGTGTTAACTCTGGAATGATGTAGAGCAAGAGTCTATTGAAACAATGCATGAAAGAAAAGGGAAGGTAATGAATACATCCTAGAGACTGCAGACTCTAGTAACTAGATAGTAAACCAGCATCTAGGAGAGACAAAGACATCAGGATAAGAAGCCTTCCAGTCAGAACCCGATCTGGACAGCCAGCAAGGGATTCCTCTGAAGATAAAACCACATTTATTGCATGTGGATGCTGAAGTGCATTGACACAACAAAGGGTACACAATTTTCTCTGAGATAATCCTTGCCATGTCTGCATTCCCATACCTAACAGAAGGACACTAACACCTGCACTGGAGGTAGAGCGTTCTCTTCTTTCTTTTATCCCTTTTATGCTGTATTATTTATTAGTGAGCTGGATTGCACTGCTCATTTTGGTTTGCCCATGGGACACAGCCTGACTGATGGCCCAAGAGGACAAAATGTGTGGCAGAAGCTAGAGGAAAGCCTTGTGCTTCAGCTATCCTGGGTTTTACACATCAGTCCCAAGTGACCTCCTCACCTGCTATGGCAGGTGTCTCCACATCCACTCAAATACATCACCAAAGAGGTCTTCACCACCCTCAGGTCCAGAGCCTAGAGCAGCCTGGCCATACCAAAACTCCTATCCATAAAGACGGAGGGGAAAGTGTGTAGCAGATACTGACCTACCAGGGCCTAGGGTTTCCAGAAATAATCATCTGCTGGTCTCTCTGTGGGATGGGTGAAATCCAGATGCTTGTGCATCACTATATAGGGCCTTAGGTATGACTGCTAGAGATTTCCTGCTATTTCTATCATTCCTTTTCCCTGCTACACTACACAGTGAGTCAGAATTCATGGTTAAAACAAGTGGTGAGTCATACCAAGAATCACTCTCCTAAACCTATAAAACTTAATTTATTTATTTCCCTTTTCAGACATTCTTGCTGATCATCCACTGCTGTTTCAAGGTACATAAGTCAGCAATCTGACAGGCTTGTTTCAAATATTGATCCCCAAAAATACATACACATAATCAAACAATGGAAAAACAGAGCAGGCATGCAGAGACCTCAGCACCAAAATGCTTCTTAGAAAGAAACACAAGTTGCAGAGGGGAAAGGGCCATGTCAGGTCAGAGCCTGGCAATCTGCAGTGAGCATTCTCAAAGGGCTGCCTACAACAGACAGTCTTTAAGGGTACTGATTTCGTCTCCAGATATAATGGAGATCTAAAAAAATGAAAGATATTAGAAAATATAAAGTGGCATCGAAAGACTCTCCTGCAGGAAAAACACACATGGTTGACTGAAGGAAAATTTGGTTGGTGATTATGGCAGACAGCCCATTGACTAAATATAGATATTGAAAATGATAAAAGAATATGTGAGAAAATCCAAGCTTAGTGATGCTTTCCTGTTTTTACTGTTGAAATGGAGGCTTCTGCTGGGTAGTGGGGAAGCTGGCTAGGAAATACTTAAACAGGACATATCCATTGGGTTCATGGACTTGTAATGTATGCTCAAGCACTGCAGGAGGTGGCCAACATCATGGTGAGGTCACTCTCAATTGCCTTTGAAAGGTCATGGTGATCAGGGGAATTTTCTGAGGATTGGAAGAAAGCAATCTTCCAATCGTCAAGGAAATCTTTCAATCTTCATCTTCTAATGTTGCAAATCTTCAAGAAGGGTAAGGAAGCCTCAGCTCAATCCCTTGGGAAGGACACTTCAGTTCAGACTAGATTCTCCCTGGTTTCTGTTTCTAGAAGATTTTATGAAGATTAGAAAAGAACTTTCAAATCTATGATGATCTTCAAATCTGAAGACCTTAGATTTGAAAGGTCTTCATTACAGACTCATACTAGAAATTACCTTTTCCTAAGCCATTCTTTTTCCATGAACATAGGGTATGTATAATTGCACGGAAGAAGTTAGATGTGATGATGTGATCTATGTGGCCTGTCCCTTCCCCACCTCATCTATCGTTTCCTTTCCTAGACTTCTGTGGTCTCCTAAAACAAGTAATACAATTTAAAATCCTAGACTTTTAAAGGTTTTCAGGTGGTCTCTATCATAAAGTTCTATAATGACAGGTTGAAAGGTACTTTTAAAAATTTGTACTCTTTACTATAATCCCCCAGATAGCACAGGGAACACCGGCTATATTCTTTTCTTTGACTTAATATAAAATTCATTAATTCCCATTACTTTAAGCTACTGGGCTGGTGGAAATCAGCATAACTCCACTGAAATCAGAAGAATTATACCAACTGACTTTGGAAGATGATCCAACTATTAATCCCAGTGCAATAGAATTTTACATTAAGATCTGAGCATGCAGGTCTTTGGTGACAGCCAAAAGCAATCTGATTAAAAGCAATTCTGACTTCACTCCAAAGCACAGAACTTTATTTCAAAGACTTGTCATGAACTTAAGGGCTTACAGGACTCCACGATCACTCTGTTTGAAATCATTTAAAAATAAACCCCATGAGCTTCCCTTGGCCTTTAATAATATCAAGATTGGAGTACTGGCTACAGCATCTGTCCCCTTTACAAAATCTTTTCACTAACTGACCAGGCTTTCTCTCAGTTTTTGGTATTACTGTATCTACACCATTAATACTTAGAGGTTTTTCTTCCAAGTTCTAGACATCGCTCATCAGATCCTGCTTATTTGTTTTCATAGAACTGGTTTTGCACCCAGCCTCTGATATTCCCTCAGTGTGTATACTTAGAGAACAATTATTTTGCCAAAGTAAACCAGCTAGATCTGCTTAGTCTCCACTTATAAAACAGGTTTTCCACTCCCCTAGTGTCCTAGTAGCCTTTTTCTGTACCTTTTCCAGTGTGAATTAATCCTTTCCAAACAGAAATGAGTAGACTAATTCACACTGTTTAAAATGGAGCTAACTCAGGACCTTGAACATAGCCCTATCTCCAGTGGAAAAGTATTTCCTGACGTTTTAGGTTCATATTCACCTCGCTTAGCGATGGTCACCCTCCGATCAATGAATATATTTATGCCTCGCTGCTTTTTCTTTTTCAAATCTAAAGCTCTAACAGTGTATAAAAAACTATTATTATTAATCCCCAACAGCACAGGCTCGACCTTTGTGCTGGGGAATTTCTGCTCACTTTATTAATTTAGTCCTTAGAGTTCTCCTGGTTTTCCTGTATATTTTGATCTTCTAAATTTTGGATCAGTTTTATGCA
Source organism: Brachypteracias leptosomus (assembly GCA_013401335.1). Taxonomy (NCBI): domain Eukaryota; kingdom Metazoa; phylum Chordata; class Aves; order Coraciiformes; family Brachypteraciidae; genus Brachypteracias; species Brachypteracias leptosomus. Next base: position 66,125 of record VYZX01020580.1, on the reverse strand, counting down.
TACTCTCACCTACCCATGCCATTAATAAAAATATTAAACAACATCAGTCCCTCTGTAAAACTCATCTAACCTTTATTCCCCCTTTCAACATAACCTACTGTTGTCTCATATTCAGCCCACTTAATTCTTGCCCTTGTCCATATCTTCTTCACCTTGACTATTAAGCTCCCACCTGGCAAGGCCACATGGGTTGCACGCTTGCTGAGGCACAAAATACACGTGTGCAACCAAGGAATGAAAAGTGACTGCCAAAGACAACAGAACGAAGGAAAGGCTCCTTTAATGTGTCTTATCAGTCATTATTACCTTTTGGGGGCTTTAAGGATGAATATCTGAAGATGAAAATACCTGACCATGAATTTCTGGAAATTAAGTATAGGATAGAGTTGACTTTAAATCAACTCAACAGTTTCACCTTTAACTAGATTTATGTTAGGGGTGCCTTTTGCTCACACATCTCAATATGAAGACTGAAATTGCCAAGCACATGAATGGGACTCGGGAGACGTGGCTTCAGTGCCATTTGTGCCAATTTGATTTCCTTTCCATCTGTGTCCAGCCCTGTAAAATGGCAGCAGTTCCTGTTACCTTCTTTGCTCAATGTTCCCAGAGCAATGAATACCAAGAGATCTGTAGAAAGGGCTATGTTCTTAAGCACCTGCTTTTCAGACTTGATCTATGGAAAAGCAGTATCATCAGTATCATCATCACCATCATCTCTTCAATACTCTGCTGCTTCCCCTACACTGTGCAAGATAAATTTCACGTGCTAATTGCTGCCTCTGAAGAGCCAGAGATTGATACCAGAAGACAAATAGGAAGAAAAAGTGTTATGTTGGTGCTGTTGTACCTGTCCATCTCCCTTACAGAGTACTTCTGGAGCAACCTGCTGGCAAGAGGAGGAGAAAGAAAAAGCCTGTCCTTGCTAGTATGTTCCACACACTTATCCATGAAACACCAGTTATAGATTCTATTATACCAGTACTAACAGAAAATCATGACTCAGCAAGCTTGTTACAGGAGTGCCAGCAGACTGCAAACATATACTACTTTTGTACAGTTTATTATGTACAGAGTGCTGAAGACCTGAACCTAAAAAAGCATTTTTCAGCTACTTGTAAGTTATTACAAGGGTTCTTTTAGCCTTTCAAAAAACAAGCCTTTCAAAAAGCATGAACTAATCTGCTCATAACCGCTGTTCCAGTATATTGTGCTTCTATAGCAGGCTTTATAGCATAAGTTACCCTCTTCTTTAATAAGTGCTATCATTAAATTGCCCCATCAACTTGTAGGGATGGAGCATCTCAGAGGTTATGCAAAAGTTGATGATCTCTCTATAGATTATTTTCCTGACCAAATCACTTGGCTGGATCGGGAAGACTCAAGACTTAGAACCATTTGGTACTGCAGCTCAAAGTCTCACAGGGCTGGGCTTGCTCTTGGCACCACTGCCAAGCAGAGAAGAGGGGTACCAACCATATAGGCAGCACCTCAGAAACACAGCCCTTGTCATGCTGAGAAAGGACATGGCCTTCAGAAGTCTGATTATTAAAACCCCTCATTCTCTCACACATGGCACTGAATCATTTGTTGAGCCCCCACAACAAACACAAAAGACAAAGGGAATAACCACAGGGCAAACACCCACCTGCTGGCTTTGAGATGGGAGCAAATGAAGTACCTTGTATATTAAGATCTTTTGTTCCATGAAATGATGCGCTTGTTCTAGTTAAACAACCCACACCTGGCAAGAGCTCCTTCCCATTGTTCCCAGTGCTTCAGAGGGTTCGCAGAGCAGAGAAAAACAGCACCACTCGTATGTTTCATTTCATCTCCCTCCAATGCATGTTGTGAATGACTACAAGTCAAACACACCCCTACAGGGTTTAAAAATGATAAATTATTATAATCCTCCTACTGGTGGGCAGAATGGTTAGCAAGAGTACAAATGAAAGGCTGGTACTTTAGCACAGCAAGTAATTGTGAACAGAAGAGGGATAGAGGGTTGTGGACACACAGTTACATAGGAAAACATGCCTTGATTGATAGTCGTGCTGGGAAGAAAAGAGTAAAAAGCCACATGCCACCTGGAAGAAATGTTTCTGTTTTTAAGGACTTTAAGAGAGCAATTTATGTTTCTCTTTATCAGCAAAATTTACAAAGCAAGAAGAAGAAAGTATAAAGGGAGGAAAGCAGCCAGTAAGCTACAGTTACAAACAGGTGTTGCATCAGCAGGTCACACAATTTCTTTTTAATAATTCCAGTATTTCTCTTATTTTACTACTTTTCTGCTCCTGACACACGACAGACATGTTTTGTCTATGTCTGACATTTTGCTAATGCCAGAGTATTCTCTCAGCTCCATGTGCTCAATGAATCACTGTAACATTTGGAGCAGAGATTTATTCACAGTAATTAGAACCAATTCCCCTGTTTTCCCTGGCAGAGGTGGGGCTCATGCATCCACCCCTGCACAGCCTCTAACCATTCCTGATCCGAGGAGCACACCTTCTGACAGAGAGCACTCTGCTCCCAGTTTTTCCTAAACCATTCTGGAGCCTGCACTCGATAAGTAGATACTCCACACTTCTTAAGCCTGCTTACTCAGCTCAGCCAAACCCCAGGGTCATTTGGCTTGTCGCTGGAGAGATACTTCCCCTCAGGTCCAAAGGAGAAGCCTGGAATGAACTGGGCTGGCAAAACCAAACTTCTAGGTGCAGCTGCAGGAAAACCCCGTGGCTATTTCCAAGGGAAATAAAGAACTTGAATAGTCCATGCTATGGTTGCCTCTGTAGAGTGCTCCAAATTAAACCTGCACAAGCAGCTACTGAAACCTCTCTACTCATTTCATTGCTGAACGGAGGTAGATTTAGAAACCCATTTGTATGCTGATGAGCAGCTGCCAAGATTCATGCTCGGAAGGGTATCTTGGCATGGGCTGAAAAGTTAGTTGTTCCATTTAGATGCAAGTTTAGCTTCTGGAGAAGTGGAGGGCAGCAACAGAAGTGTCCCAGGAAACTACTGTGCTTGTAGCCCTCCTAGTTTTTCCAGGGCAGAAGGATTTTGCAAGACTGTCAGAAATGAACTTCATTTAGTACCTGACTTCCAGGGGGGTGTATTTTGAAGTTGTCACACTCAGCTGAGTATGTCTGACACTGATGCTTTAGAGCTATTAGCAGAGTTTATCAGCATATATTTTAGGGATTTTCCCTTTGCTGAGCATGGATCCTACACCAGTTTTCATGTGTGTGTTTGCTGCCAACCTATCAGAAGGTTAATAAACACTTTGGCTGGCTCTGATGCACGACATGGCCCCAGCTTATTTGAAAGCTGAAGTTCCTCAGTGCCTTCTCTTCCTGCTTTGGGTAGTAGATCAAACCAGGCAAACCTATTTCTAGTTATGCTGTTCATCGTACCCAGCAGGAATCAGGGGCATTGTTTCAACTTCAAGAATTTGTCCACCAGAGAGAAACTTGCCTCCAACAGTTCCTTGTGACAGCCAGCACTGCTGCCAGGATGCCACCCTAGGACTGTCCTTGTGCAAACCCGTGTTTTGCTGTGGTCCTTAAACAGGGGTAGGAGCCCAATGAGGTTGACTGAACAGTTTCATTCATTTTTGCAGAGGTCTAAATCAAAAATACGTTTCCCCGACCTTCAGCTCAAAGCTTTACATAAGGACCTTATTTTTTCCACACTATGAACTTCAACTAGAGTCTAAATGAATGTTTGATAAACACATTTTGGTTCTGTGGCTCTGTCTTTTTTTCTGGATTACATGGATTAGCAGCTCTTGACACACAGTTTATCAGGTAAGACTTCAAAGCGGACGAATTGTAACCACTAGTAATTTCACACACCTCATAGACAGCATCATCAATTGCCATAAACAGTTCTCCTCAGTGAATATAATCTGTGTTTTATCTATTTACCTACTAAGATTACCAGCCAAGTCAAAGCAGGGCAGTAATATTTCAAAACATTAGTGTACTCTGATGCACAAAGTATATGGGGTTTGGAAAACTGATACTGTTGGTCTTGATAATAAATGTTGAGAAATCAGTTTGCTTTTCAAATTTTAAAATTCAGTGAGGCAATAAGTAATTTAAGTGGACTGAGCAGTTTCCTCCTTGCTCTTCTTCCCAAATGTCAGCTCCATTTAGCAGCCATTCCTGCGACAAAGAATATTGTGAATCCAGCATAAATAATGCAGTCCAGATCTCTGTAGACCAGGCAAAACAGAGAGCAAATATCTTGCAGAGACAGAGGAGACAACTGCTCAGTTTCATCACAGAAGAGACACTACCCAGGGCCTCACATATAATAGCCTTAGCTAAAGGTTTGCTGTCAGCTCAGCCCAGAACAACATTTAAAATCATTAAGTACTAGACCTGGCAGGCGATGGGAAATCAGCTCGACAGGGTCTAATGCGATGAAAGGATTTAGTGTGTGTTCTGAGTTTTAATTTTTTTTTTTTTCTGTATGAACTCTTATTCTAGAAATAGTTTAAAAAAAATAATCAGGAGAAATATGAGACAACCCTATGATGGAATAATGAAGTCAAATGAGGTTAGTACTTGCATCAGGAATATGAAATGGAAATGGGGTGCAGTTATAATCAGTGTGGTCTCTGTGAGAGTTAAATAAAAGCAGGGGCACTGATGTTTCTAATTCATCTCACCAGTGGATCCAGACGTGGTTCTTCAAAAGCAAAGGCCCAGTCAGTGAGTGGCCTGCTGAAGCCATCACCATCACTTCACAAGCACCATCCCCATAGAGACCAAGCCAAAAGACATTGTACATAGGCTGGGAAACCTCAGGATTTCTTTCCTATGGAAGACGCTGATATTTTGTGAAAGGCTTTGTTCTGAATTAGAGCA
>VYZX01020580.1:0-61217 GCA_013401335.1 Brachypteracias leptosomus | reverse complement strand
ACCAGAAGAAATTTAGAAATATAAGGAACGAAGGACATTGTGGAAGAAGGGGACAGGGCGGGGAAAAAATAAGTAAAGAAGCCAGAACAGTTTTGGTCTTTCTTTTCTGAATGAAACAGAACAGTTGATTGCTCCCAGCTCTGCAGGATTTTCTGCATGTTTTCTTACTCAAAGACTTCACAAGAAGTCCTTGAAAGTTGTCAATGAGACCCTACGTAGAGGAGAAGGACAAAACCTTGAACAAGTACCTTTGAGGTTCTCTGCCAAGGAGACTAAACCATCTCTCACTGAAGCTGAGGGACCCAGGACTTCCCTGTTCTAGACCCTGTATCAGAGAGCCCAGAAGGCCTGAGGTCCCAAACCTCTCAACAGCCCACACGCAGAGGCTGCACTTGAACAGAGAGTCCTTCAGCTCCCAGCATCCAAAAGGCAGCAAGAAAGCAGACAGCTCTTTATTGGAACCTCATGACTATGTCAGCAATAGGCTGTCAAACAGCCAGGTTTCCTCAAACATTTTGGTTTTGACATAACTGACATTTTCCAACAAAATTCCCTCTCTTAGGGGAAAAAAAAAGCGTTCTTGGAAAGTTCCCATCCAACTGTACTTGTGATACACACCTACAGAAATAGCACTGCATTTAAGGCCCTTTCAAGTTTAATTTATATGAACCCCACAAAAAAAATAAAAGGAGTACCTTTACTTGTGATGAGTGCCTAATAGTATGCAACATCCTCCTGTGAAAAAGCATCTCAGAGTACGGTGCATCTACGCAACGTTCGTGTAGCACAATCTGTACACGTCTGGCTCTTAGTCACTGAAATAACACCTTGGTATTTCATTTTTGTGACTGCTAATTAGAGCATACTACCTTCCTTTGTGGTAACATATTCTCATGCACAGCTTGACATTACAGTGCACACAGATTGCCCAGAGAAATGCAAGCTTTTTCTTTTTTTGGTGTGATAATTGATCTGAACTTGCCTGAATTCATTTCCCTCAAGATGCTTCAGATTAAATGAATTAATCTGGTGGCTGAAGAAGAGCTGAGTATTAAAAGGATTATGGTTGCCACAAGAGACCTGGTACTCCATCCATAATCACTTTTACACACTTTCTACCTGCTCTTCAAAATACGGTGTCTCCTCACTAAATGTCAGCAAGTTGCAGAGTTCTGCAGAGTTTAGAGCTCGAGACACACTGACATGTTTCTGCTCGGGCAGACTGCGTACCAATAAGTACTGTTAGGGTTAATGACCTCATGATCAACAGCAGGAGACACCTTTGCTGGCAGATGAAGTTCACTAACAGAATTACTAAAGTGACAATGAACTTTGCTCTCTTCCAGTTTCATACATCACCACACCCTGGGAAGGGTGCAACGTCCTCCCAGCATCATGACCAGCCATTTGGCAGTGGTGTTTTTAAACCTAATGGTGGCTTGACAACCCCTTGTCATTTTTAAGAGGTGGAATCACTGTCTTAGTAACACTAAAATGACTTCTAAAAGTGTAAGATGAAACTAGCACTTATATCCACTGAAAAAAGGGTCATGAAACAGTAATTGCTACAGGTCAGCAGCACAGTAGATTTTGCCAGCATTTGAACAGAGGAGATGGTGGCACTGGATTAAAGTGAAGTCACCAGCAGCAGGTACAACATCCTTAGCTCTCATCACAGAAGCTGCAGAATCAGAATTAAGCTCTTTGCAATGGATGTCCCTCCCTGTTCGATGGGATCCTTGGGGAGCAGTCTTGTAGACCTCCTTATCTAATGGCTCTTTAATCTGCTAGTTCAGACAACTTCCCTTGCTCAGCAGGATCCCACTCTTTAGATCCAGTCTGGATCTCACAGATTAGGCAACCTCCTTCTCCTGCTTCCTGGCCAAAGCATCTGGCTGCTCAGGGCCTTCTCCTGTTAAGTACTGAATGTCCCAAACTTCTCAACAGCCCACATACAGACCCTGCACTTCTTTCATTCAGAGAGGTCTCCTCCAGAATGTAAAATTTATTTAGGTCCGCAGATTTTGTATTCGTAACACAAATCCTTCTTATTAGCTGAGGTGGGACATTGTGGAGTCCCTTGCCAGAAGCTAGGCACAGAAACGAGTCAAGATAAAGATTTTACCACATCCTTTACTGCTTAAACTACCCATGACCCAGACAGTTTATGTTGGGCTACACCAGAGACAAAGATAGACCAGTGAATTGATGGGGCACATCAGATGAGAGAAGGCAGAGAGCTACCTAGTCACTGCTCTAAATATGTGCGTTAGAGGGTATTTTATAGAGCAGGAAAGCGTTTCCTCGCTAGAAGTAAAGCGGCAGTCTAATCAGATAGCAGCAATTACAGGCACCCAGGCATTCTTATACTGATTCTCCCTGTTTGCATGCCAAAAATGAGAGAAAAAAAGAGAAAGTAAAATTTGCACATATGCTGCTTCCCTGCCTACATCTCCAACCAAATGAAAAGTCATCCTGTAGCCATATTTTCCTGGGAGTGATGACTTAGATATATCATCCTGTTCTTCCTACAAACACATGCACACACAAAATCACCAAAGCTCCCCAGTTGTGGCCATTGAATTACATCATCTTTGTGTTTACAACATCCAATTCACCACAGGACCACTCAGACCTGTTGGTGCATCCCTTTCCACAGAGGAGTCACCAACTCCACAAGCCTCTGAAATGCAGGTATCTCACGTGGGAATGCAACACCTTCTTCACAGTACAGGAGGGCTGCACAACACATAGGGATGGAAAGAGACCACCAGCAGAACCCACAGAAACTCTGGGGCCACCACTCATAGCAACATACCAAGCCCAGCAAAAATAAGATCAAGGTGTGGAGCCAACATACACTGTTCACTAAGGGCCCCATCAGATCAGTGCTTGCCTCTAGTACCCAGTGCTTAGGAACCCAGCATCACACCTTGCCCTCCAAATACATGGTGACAAAGTTTGCTCTAAGCAGGAGAAACAAAATGAACATGTATGAGATAATGAGAAAAGGGGACTGGCAAAGGCAAGGTACTGGCCCAGAGAGCTTTAAAATTTATCACCTCTGTTTTAACTGCATCACCAAACAACCCTTTCTAAGGGGGAATCACTATGGCCACAAAATCAGCACCTCCATGTGTGGGTTGGGGGGAAGTTTAAGTGAGAGAAACAGATTGCTCTTTAAAGAAGCTCTTTTACATAACATGGCCACAGAATCCCTCAGCAGCTCTTCAAAACATTTCAAGCAGAAAAACACATTGGATGACTGAACAGCACAGGGGGAACAAAGCACAGCTCTATTCCCAACCTGACGTCTGCAAAACTTTTGAGATAGGAGCAGTGTGAGAATCTCTTACACTTGTGCTGTGCAGCAAATTCATCATCAGGCTCCATGGGAAGAGCTCTGTTGAGGAACCCAAAGTATTCAACATCCAGCTGTCCTCCAGTGAGCACAGGCAGGATTGACAGACAACTTCTGTCTGCAGAAGATGTGAGAGTGGGCATGTCTGAAATGATTTTTTTTTAATGAGGTCAACACAAGAAGTGTCTTTTAGGACATACTAGCATTAAAAAAAAAAAAAATACTGACCATGTTGATATGTTGAATTCTTCTTTGTCAAGGCAATTCAATGATACATCAGAAAAAACCCCAAACAACTATGAATGCTTTGGCAACTAAAAGCTGGCTTTAAAAGGCTACATTTTTTCCTTTAAGGAAAGCTTGAACCTTTCAATAGAAAAAAGGGATGTCAATTTTATCAGTTTTTCCAGAAAGTCATTTAACTAGATCTTGAGTATATACCCTCTGCTCATAATGGAGCTCTCTCCTGTGATTCCTTGCCCACCAGCCCCAGAACTAAGCAAATTCACCTGTAGGCCACCTCATGCAAGGATGCAATTCTCTGCTTTCTTAAAATATGCTAGAGCTGCTATCTGTTCATTTTTTCAGTGAAATACTGGATTTCCTGCTCTCTTCTTCTTTTTCAGGATAGCCTCCCTACTAATGCTAAGTTCAAACTGTTGGCTAAGCAGAGAACAGGGCTAGAAAAACAAAGAATAGGGCTGGGAAAAAAAAAATCAATTTCAAGGAATGGAAAACAGATTGTTTTATCAAATCAGAACAAGATTAGAATTGTTCCATCTGAAGTGCTGGATAAATATATTTTAGCTCTAGGGTGAGTATCAATAAAAGCACTCCAATATGATTTCACACCTCTTGCCAATGTATTACTATTCTTGCTGCAGGTAAGCTAGAAAAGGGAAATTTATTGTCATCACATACGCACAAATATATAACTGGGGTGAGCTGTGAGGGTATATTAACCTTGGAAGAATAAAGCATTTAGAACTCAGAAACCTACAGATCCCCCAAAAGTCATCCACATCAGGTCCATTTTCTGTCCAAGCAGGTGAAAAGACCTGCTTTCCATAGCGAGCTGCACACCACCAGAGACCTTTGCTTGGAAGGAGCACGGGCTCTGTTTATGCAGGTGGTACGGGTGCTCTTGCACCATTTCAGGAAGGAACTGCCACCTTCATTAGTTGCTCTTTTGGGAGTTGCAGATGGCATCTCTCCAGCATAACATGGTTTTCAAGTACTGACATGAAAACCCTCAGGAGAAAACATACATAGAGCATAATCCCTAATATCAATAGCTCTGCTTGTGTTGGCTCCTGCGTACCTCCTTCCAGGAACAGACAATCCCCACAGGGCATCACATCGGGTACAGAACTAGGTCACTATACCTCTGCAACAAAAGTAAAGGCATAGATAAAGAAAAGTGGAAAAAAAATAAATCCCACCATGACGGAATAGGTCATTAGTTTTCATTTAGTAACAAAATATTTAGCTGATGGTGCCCTCATCACCTGGGGAGAAACAGCAAACCTTCTTCTCACTGTGGATAGCATAAAGCCATGACCGCTGGATGGTTCAGAGCTTCACCTTATCAGAACACACCACCTGCCCTGGCCCCATCTCTAACACTATTTAAATTATGTGTCTATGCTGCAGGGCTGTCAATAGAGCCAATGCACTGGGGGGGAAATGAGAGATTTCTGGGGAAGCTTAGTTCTTATTTAAACACCAGATGCTTTCCTCACTACCAAGAGAAAAGCTGGGTCATCTGGCTGGTGTTTTAACTTAATCTTTGTGTGAGAGGACTGCAAGAAATACACTCTATAAACTCAGCTTGACCTTAGATCTTGCAATACTCAAGGCACAACAGGTGTATCAAGGCTAGAAAGACAGACCAAAATTTTGACTTTTCATGATGTGACATCAACCATTTTCAATGAACTGCCTAGAATTAAAGTTGCAAACTCTTGCGAGACTAAATCCCAGTACAAAACCAGGAGGAAATGTTATTTAAGCTCAGTTTATTTTCTTCTTCCAGTTTCTCAATTCACCTCAGTGGTTTCTCAAGCTAACTCAAATTCAGACGATACAACAGGATTTTTTGCTAGTGATTCATACAACTTGGAAGACTCAATAAAGCCATTTTAATGCTGCTGCTTCGATGCCAGAAGATGTGACCAATTTAGACCAGATGATTTAAACAATGCAGGGCACAAAGAGGATCCCTGTTTCCACTGCATAGCAACAGACACAGGCATCAACCTGCCTTTCCATAGCTGTTATTCCAGACTTCAGGCACCGCAGAGCTGCAATATCTATTCCAGCATCTACAGCCAGATCCAGGGGTTGATGGGGGAGCACAAGTGGGAGGGCTATGCTTTCACTTCCTGAGGTAAAAGCAGACAGGACACAGGAATAAACCAGTGGTCCTAACCCTTGAGTTCTGGACTCCTCTCCCTTTCACCACTTGCCTTCCTGCTTTTCTCATGAGCTGTGGCCAAACCCCCCTCCTTCTGCAAACAACTGTTCGACTCCACTCATCCAATTAGTGTCTATCCTCACAACCCAGGCCAACCCCATCCACTGCTGGCAGCAGCAGCCTGTTCTCCAAGGTCCTCATGCAAGCAGCCACCATCCTCTAGTATCCCTCCAGAGAAGCAGGCTGTTGCCAGGGAGAGCAGCACAGAGTCCTAGGCCAGGCAGGCTGCAACTGCCTCATCCAGAGGTCTAGCTGCTGCTGAAAGCAGACACAAGGCAGAGTCATATCTGTCAGGATCTGGCAGATCCTGGCTACTCCATCCAGTCTCATGCCTTTACTGGGGCATCGTCAGCTTGATGGTTTTTACCGAGCTGTGGCAGGTTCCTGGCTCTTCCTGCTGCACTGAGTGCTTGAGAGGAGCCTGCTCTCTCCTACAGGGAAAATGGGATAGATCACCTGCAAGCGTCCCACAGACCAGGCTGGGGCCAGCCCCTGGAATCAGTGTCTCACTATTAGCTTCATTAGCAGAGATTACAACAGAGTGCCTCCTACATAAAGGAGTGACCTGTACTATGAGTAGATCCCATTCCTCTTTCTCTTTAGGAAGTATACAGTTGGACTGGATGACCTTAAAAGGTCTTTCCAACCTAAACGATTCTATGATTCTATCATTACAACATGTGGGAAGTTCCGTCTGTTCAGAGTGAGGGGTGGGAAGGGAGAGTGATTTTGCTTTGTAAAGTACATAGATTAGTTTACTTTGTGGGCATAACCTAGCAATTGGAAAAGTGGGAGATGGGCCCAACATTTTAATGTAAAGGTACAGCTATTACTCATCTTCTTTTCTATATGCAGAGCTTAAGTAGTAAGAAAATTGGTCCCTGCTCAGGTAAAGCCCCTTAGACTACAGTAAATAAAGTTAGTGAGAACTAACTCAACAACACTGGGACATTCTCCAGAAACAATCTCCAAAAGAACGGTTTGTTTTCTTAGCAGAGATGAAAAAGGACAGACTGGATATCATGTACAGGTCTAGGGTTGGTCTGAAGTGGAAGGAAAGACTGAAAAAAAAAAAAAAAAATTAGATTCAACTAGTTATGTAGCATAAATGAAGATACTTCATATAGACCTCCAGCAAAACAGGTAACAAAAAGGCAGGCAACAAACACTCCTCGTGGATAACAGCATAACTTATGTGGTCTTCAGAAATATGATCATGTGAATGAAATACACTGGCCAATATGTTGGCAATTTAAATGAAAAGCCTTGGATCAAGAAATGCAGTTTAATGTCGCAACAGCGTAGAATATGTTGTCCTCCAGGCAAAACAAAAGCCTGAATATTTTTCTGTGTTTCTGCTTTAATTACTTCTTAGGAAAGAAATGGCCACATCAAACTAGGCCAAGATGACAAATCACAGTACATAAAGCCTGCCTTGTTGGTTCATGAAAATTAGGCTCTGCAACATGTTCCTGGTCTAATTGGGATTCCACAGCAACTGGTGAACCTGGCTGGGCAGCCCAGGTTAACCTGTGGGAGCAGGGCACTGGGAACAGCTCATCACGCTGAGGTTTTGGAAGCTGCAGTGGTGGCTGCAGAAGGAGTCAATTTAGTGTTCTCCTTCCAAGGGAGAAGTATTTCCACAGACCAAACTGAAGTGTCGTTAACACTGAACAAAAGCACAATAGCACTCTTGAGCAGGAAAGAGTGATTTCACAGCACTTGCAGATGAAAGACAACACGCCCCATAACACAGTATAAAAATATCCCCAAATCTCCTACTTTACACAGTGATTCAATGAAGAGCTATAAATAAGCAGGAGAGAGTCAGATGTTACAGCAGAGAAGTTGGTGACTTAACGACACATTAAGCTGATTTGGATAGTTAAGGATCAGTGAGTGTGTTCACATAGCAAGAAGATAAATAAGCAAATAAAAAATATATAAGCCTTCCCACAGCCCTTGACAAGTAGAGGTAAACAGAGAGAAGATTTTTCTATATACACTGATGAGATTATAAAAATGTGACCAGATGTCTCCTATGCTTCATAATACCCCACAAACCTTCGAGACATCTGTAGAAAATGCTTTGAGGATATCATTTTGATATGCTGCCTTCTGCTTCCCTTCACTAATATTGTTTCCCTTACCAGTGGACACAGAGATTGACTTCAAGCAGCTGTTCAACCCAGAGCAATCCAATTCTCTTCATTTTAACAGGATAAGGAGGCTACAATAAGTGTATTAACTTGAAGGCCCTAGAGGAATAGTTTCTTGCTTAAATAGTACTTGCACTGACAAACAGAATCAATACAAAATTAAAAATGTAGAACCTGCCCCGACCAGAGCATATTTGTATTTCCAGGTTAGTCACACAGCACCTTCAAAACCTTATCTTTCAACATTATTTATGCCAGGTGGTTGAACTTAACCATCAGCATAAGGTAATTTTTGTCATATTTTATTTTATAATCCATATGAAGCTAGCAATAAAGCCATGGATGATTTAAGGATTGGCTCGATGTCCCATTTCTGATCTGCTTGAACCAGCCACTGATGAGCCACTGCAGCTAAGACCAGGAGTGAAAACAGCTCTTTGCATTGCTCTGCCCACTATTTGCTGATTGAATAAAGCCATTCTATTTTTAATCTCATTTCAGATTGCTACAAAAGGTTTTGGTATTATTTTCCAAGGAAGCTAAAAGTATTGGAGCAAATCAATGTCCCATCTGTAATCAAAAAGCATATATAAAAGCAGATTTCAAAGTGGGAAAGGGGCATACTCAAACTTTTTTGTTTCAGTCATTCAAAGAATAAAAAAAAAAAGTTGATACTGAGCTCAGAATTTTCTGGTATACTCACTAATGAAAGTATTTCATGTAGCTATTTGTTGAAGCCAACTAATTCCTGTGGTACCCAGAGAAATAAACTCTTGTAATGACCCTTGTCTAAAGGCAATATCAGATTGAGTAGGCCCAACACCTTATTTTCTTAGAGTTGCTTATACAAATTAGCCATAAACATACCCTTAATAATCATGAGGCATCTTTCTATGCTGAAACACTGCTAAGAGGAGATAGGAAGTCACCTAATCAAGCCATAGAGATGGTCCACACCATGTTTGGTTTTGTACCTCCTTCTTTGTTCCAGCTCTGTCTCCTGCCAGAAAGATTTCCAGAGCTGCCAGAGACAGCAGCACTGGTTCCTCTGAACCAAAATTAGTGCTGCCTGTTGGACAGACAAGCTCCATGGATTCTACTCCTCCAGTAGAGTGGCCCCAAGGTCCATGGAGGACTTCAGCAACTCTTTTTGGATGAACTTCTCAAAGACCCAAATAAGGAAAGGCATTTGGCATTTCATGTGTCAGACAGATGGGTGGGAGGAGTGGTACTTGGAATGTCGAATAGTGTGAATGAGGCATTTGGGGATGGATTTAAAAGATTATATAGTGAGCACGGTGTACTGAAAATCACTGGAGCTAGGGAATCCGGTTATACATTAACAGAGCAGCCAATTAGTTAAGATTTTATTCTAGTTTTGGCTCTAGATTTGCCTCTGTAGCCTTTCACTAGACACCATTCGTACTAAAAGTCAGTCATATTTATACCATGGTTGAAAAATACATTGGCGAGTTGCTAAGACTAATTTTAAAAAGGACTGACAAAGTAAGTTTTAATGAAGAGACAGGAGACTAGAGAGAGAACATTATTTAGATGGATGTGGAGGAGGAAATCTGCATTTAACTCTCAAGAATTCAAGATAACTTTGCAGCTAAGGATTAATATAAATTCTCCAATTTTCCTTTCTGAATATGCCTGCATGGGGAGGGGAGAAACAGGAGATGGAAACAGGGAGATCCATAAATAAGACAAACTCAAGAATGTTGTCACCCCACATTGTCAGTGGGCTGTCTGAAGTAAAATTATTGTCATTCTTTTGTCCTGCTCAGATTCAAATCAACAACCAGGGGATGAAGATAGCTCATAACACATATTCTGTGAATTGCCATAAATAGGAGTTGTACTTGGGACTTCATGGGTCTTATTTAGTTGGCCCCTTTTGTTTATTGTCTGGACCACCATAATGCAGTTCTACCTTTCATTAAGGTCTCTTAAAAGTCTATCTTGGCTGAAAGCTTCCTTGCATATTTCATGATTGTACAGTACTATGGTTGCCACTTTCCAAACTCCCTTTCACTTTCTGACCACTAGTTTGAGAATATGCTGATACACACCAACCACCATGAGCATCCTTTTTTTCCTCCCACATTTGCCAGCAGATGCACGGTCCAAGCAGTTCTTCCCCAAACCTTTTCTTTCTGAAAAGTCATTTAAGTTACATCAGAGAACTCTTCAAGGCCATGACACCAGATCTAGGTGAAGACTCTACATCACTGACATCCACTCTGGACATGCTGCTGCATCATCACTGCCAGCAATGTGGGGATCAAGGTGGAAAACACTGAAGTTGTCAGGAATTATTTTTTTTTTTTCAAACAGTCAATTATTTTGCCAATGACCTCTGCATGACCCTACACAAGCTGTTTTCTTTCTCTTACTTTCCTTCTACTTTTACTCTGTATTTATCATCTTTAGGAAGGGACTGAATAGCACAGCACATACCACCATGGATTACTCATTTCAAAGAAGTAAGTACTGATACCAAATGATGACAAAAGTCTCAAAAATTGGAGAGAGAAGTTGTGATATGAGAGATTCAGCATCACCTCTTTCAATTCATAAGACTTTTCCTCATGCTAGTTTTAGAGTTGAAACAACACATACCCAACAGCACTTTTACTACTTATCTACACACAACGCAGTATTTTATATTTATTCATGCTTCTGTTTTACCCACATTTGCGTTTGTCTGTGGTGAAAAGTGAGGGCAAAAAAAAATCCACCAAAACCAACAAGAACAAAACCTTAGTACAATGCAACAGTGAATCTCCCAGCCCGTGGGATGGAGGGAGCTGCTTTCACTAGCAATGCTTTTTGAGACAAATGTGAAACTGGGGGACAAAATCCCCTCTGTCAGTCACCTCCCTTCCCTCTAAGACAGTAGAACAAGCACAACAGTCTAATTATTAATTTTTTTAAAAGTACAATTATTTCCCAGTAGAAAAAACAGCAGAGTGCAATAACTAGGAGGAAAAAATATTCACATCCTTCTCACTTAACTGCTAGGCAAGGGCTTCTCCTGGCTGGAGTCACCAGCCCTGCCCTCACCCCATGAAATCTAGTAAGGAATGGCAGAAAAAAACAACTCAAACCAAAACCAGCCAAAACAAACCACCCCTGAGGGCACCGAGAGCTGTGACCAGAGGGGTGCAGGGCAGCCCCCACATTTCCCTGCCCAGCCTCACTCACCTTTTGCCATCCAGCCAGGGCAGCTTTGTCACTCTCTCTCAAGGTGAGGCCTATAGAGCGTCAGGCTGTGGCTGCTGAGAAGGAGGAGGAAGATGAAGAAGATGAGGTGAGGTAGGCTCCTCACAGCCCCTTTTGCTCCTCTTGTCACCACATGGCTGCCAGCAGGCCCCAAGACCCTTCCTGCTTGCTCACCTCCACAACAGCATCTGAGGAGGGCCTGAGGAAAGGCGAGGGGCAGGGCTGCCGTTTACCTAATGAGCCCCAGGTGAGGGCTGGTTAGCAGGGAAGCAGCTGCAGGTGAGGAAAGGCCTCAGGCCTGCCATGCAGCTGGGGCTCATCCCCCCACCCCATGAGAATGGCCCCTCCACCATCATGGACACAGGTGTCTCATGCAGGGTCTGTTTTCGGGTGGTGGAGATGTACTTGCAGCCATGATCTGGCCTCCTGAGGTGGGGCCATGGATACCCCACAAAAGCACCTGCCCTGCTCCTCATGAGGAGACTGGAGAGTCCAGGGCTCTGGCCTGGCTCATGTTGTGTTGAGTGCAACAGCACCCGCCATGGCCTCTCCCTCCACATGTGAGCCACCAGATCTGGGTTTTGGAGGGAAAGACTTTGATGGAAACGCCCGGCCCAAGGCATGTGCAAAATGGGTGTCTTCAAAGGGGTGTGCACCTGTCCTTTGAGATACCTTTAACTTATAGAACATTCAAGAAGCCATAAAAATCAAAGCATACTTTTCATGAAGTACTCCAGGGGAGGAAATAACTTGCCCTGAAATCTCTTCAGTACAGTGAGAGAGAAAACTTACCTGGTTATTTTTGTTTGCTTTCATTTGTTTCTTAAGTGTATTTTTTATCTTTTGCTGTGTTTTCTCTTAACTTATTTAGTGTCTGCTTTCTGTTGGCTCTTGTGTGACCACCCAATAAACTGAATTGCTTCTCCATTGCAGTTGTCTTCATGAGCTGCTAGAGAGGTCCAGCTTTGCAAGGAAATTTCTATGAAAGATCTAAATGAGGCACTTGTGCATTACAGAATCACAGCATGGTAGGGGTTGGAAGGGACCTCTGTGGGTCATCTAGTCCAACCCACCTGTTAAAGCAGGTTCATCTAGATCAGGTTGCACAGGATCATGTCCAGGCAGGTTTTGAAAGTCTCCAGAGGAGACTCCACAACAGGACAGGCAACCTATTAGGGATGAGCAACCTTTTGGGAGGGTGGGACAAACCAGTCTGTGTTTCCTAATCTATATTTGAGCTCCATCCATTTTTTTTGTCATTAAAAACAACCTTTTTGTTTTCCAGTTGACAGTCAGTCAAACAAGAAAAGTGCAGGAGACCATTCCAAGGTAGGCCAGACTCTCTACATTTGTTTTTTTTATATATAGCAGACTTAAACTGTATTGCTGTTAAGCATCACTAGGGTCTGTACACCTGATCTATTTAAGTTCCTTTTAATTATTCAAGTGTTTATTGATGATCTTGTGAGATTTTGTGTGACAAGAGCTCAGCAAGCCTTGTCCTGGAAATCAGTTTACTAGGTATTTTTCCACTATCATTTTCCACTTCCATTTCCTCAGCTAACTTTCCCTGTCCTTCACTTTGCCCAGTCGTTTTGCCATTGCTCATTGTCTTGGATATCTTCTTTCTCTCCCTCTGTGCTCATCAGCTCCCATCTTCTTCTCTCAGAAGAAAGAAAATGCCACATGCTGCAACCGTCCAATAAGTTACTTCCACATAAATTATTTCATTCCTAATTGGGAAAAAATCAACTCCACAGTTGCTGGGGTTTGTGACCTCTTTACATGGATTATCTCTGCCTTTTGGTAGCAAACAAAAGGGTTTATTGCAAAGGAGTAATAAGATAAACCAGTAATAGTTTTCATGCTGCCAGGGACCATTCATTCATGCTTCTGGAGAAAGATGAGAAGCAAGATTAAAGGTGTTTGTGTACATGCATCTGCCTTAATATGGAAGTGCATTTGGTCCAGCTATCTGGTGTTAGAATAACCCTCAGTATAAACTTCTTGAATTAAATATCTAAGTCAAATGTGGATGCTTGCACAAAGTAGGGCTGCTTAAAAAGGGAAACGTCTGAGGGAAGCCATTAGGAGTGGAAAAGAAGTTGAAAGACTCTAAGGAAGGTTAAACCTCACTAACAAAAACCTGATAAATCCCACCCCCCATCTTCTCCCCTGCTGCACACACAGATGTTTGCCAACCCCAGTGGAACAAGACAGATTACAAAGGAATTTCTTCCAGAGGATATCTTCAAAGGATGTGCACAGATGTATTTTAAAATAAATTGGGTGGGTATTGAATTCACATCATTACAGAACATATACTGCTCGTTTCTTCCTTAGTGGATGACTCTTGGGGATCCTTCTCTCATTAGGTTCCAGACAGGAAAAAAGCCACTTATTCATTAACTGGAGGACTGTATAATCTGGTTTTTTCATTGATCAATTAGTCATCATCCACAAAGGCCATAAGCTCCAACAGGCACCACTTTTCACTTTCCCATGGACAGGCTCTCTTTGGTGAAAGCACAGTCATTTTCAGATGTTCTTTACACACTAAAACATGGGTTAAAGAAAAATGTAAACCTCCACCTCAGCTGATGAGCTAAGGCTACTCTCAACTCCCTCTGAGTGGAATAATAAAGTTCTTCCTCTGTATAATTTGTACTGCAGCAAAGGTAAGAAAGAAAAGGTGGAGCCTAACACAGGACAAAACCCAATACTCAGTGGACTTAAGAGAAAATATTTACCCTTCAATAACACAGACATTCAATTAATATTTTTCTGAGTGTTGTGAATTTTCCTTCATATGTAATAATATGTCAATGACAGGAGTAGAACGTGAGTATGTTTTTGCACTGTAACTATGACTCTTTAGTGTCAGTGTGTAACCTCCATTTTGCTCCATGAATGACATTTTACAACTTGCTGCTCAGTTTGCTCAGTCCAAATATATTTTTTTCCCTCTCCAGAATGGTTAGAAAGGCTAAGGCTGGGGCAAAAAATATTTGGAATTTGGTGTTGATGAATTTAAGTGAGAGCTTGAAACTGGGCTGGGAACCCACCACTTTTTGTGTTGCTCAGTGGAAGGAATATTTCACCTGCCTTACACTTACTGTGCATACACTCTAGGACCTTGCTTAAGGGCCTGAATGCACACTACTATCAAAAGCTCCTAGTGCTTTCCCTCCTGATGATTTTGTCCATTTCTAGACCTCCCATTAGGAAGGAAAAGAAAAGGTAGAGCAGATACTAGAGTTCAAAGGCAGGTGCTAAATATTGATAAGAGACAGGAGGGAAACTACTCCTAGCAGAGAGCTGAAAAAAGATCTAGAGTGATTATTTTAATGAGAGGCTATTATAAAGATATAATGATTAGTAAATAGCATGCAAAAGGTTAATGAGTATCTGCTATTAGTCTAACTCTGAATACAAGAATTAAAAAAAAAATCATCTTCTGGAAGATAGCTTGGATCTAAGAGCATGAGTGAAAATGGCTAAGCAGTTCAATAGGATAAATGGAAATGGAAATATTTACAATGGAAAAGGGGCATCAAAACCAGGTTGGGGTCTCAGTGGTCCAGGAAAACACTGTGAACTCTGATTGGAATGTGCACTGCACAGAGTGGGACAAGGATGTATATTTATTTGGGGGACTCCAGATCCATTGTCACAGCAAATTCAGAGCATAAAGTTAAATCCCAGAGGTAGGTGAAACGTACCTGATGCATGACTGATCCCATTATTCTCCTTTATGGGTTTGTGGGTTTTTTTGTACTTTCTGCATATCCTTCGTCTTTTCTGTTTTCTTTTCTGGGCTGGGTTATTTTAGACTGGGATGTGCCATCAGTCCACTCAGGAGGTGTAGCACTTAACTCTGCTCTCATGCGACAAGGTGATAACTCAGAGTAATGCTTTTTTTTTCTCAGCTCTTCATTTTTTTGCATCTCTTTCATTATGATTCCTTTCATTTAGTGATCTGCCTTCTTTCCAAACTTCATGCTTATTGATTTCTGAAGATAACCATTACAGACATGTACTCATTTCCGTGTACCATGAAGTCATCTGGGAGTTTGCCCAAGTAATGAGGACTGACAGTTCACCAACCTTTGCTCATGTGACAACACAAAGTACCACCTTATACCATCATCAAAGTGAAGCACGTTAATGTCATTTATTAAATCACTGCCTTGCTTTGTTCCCAATAAGCAATGAATTAAGCTCTCTTATATCTAACCCAGAATCTGTCACCTTGTGTCCCAGCCAGGCTTCCTGAAATGCTAGCAGAATTATTCTTTATTTTTCTCCAAAGCAAGGCCTAGATATATTTGGGACCACAAGCTTCAGTATCCACCCGTGAGTGTCTATTGTAGTTGGCTGGTATGAAATGTTCTGCAGTAGTTTGGTCTTTTAGCTGTTTAAATCATGGCCACAACTAATTTCTGGGTACTTTTTCAGAACGAAACATAACATGGCAACAGTGAGCACTGCTGTCTCTTGTCGTACACTCTGTGAGAATCCACAGCCCTCTGCTGTCCAAGGAGCAAGAAATGTGCCCAGAAACGTACACCGAGGAACTGCCTAAGCAATGGGAGGCTGAGGTGTGTCTTAAGCTCCTTCACTGGGAGGCAGATTCCTTTTGGTTTTTTAGTGGCAAGGAAATATGTTCTTCCCTTTTGAATTTGCAGTGTGAAGCATCCCTTTGGAGTCTGTTAGATGAACCAGCTTTTCTCATAAAACCTTTAAGGACCTGAAGAAACTTGCTGGTACATACCAGTGTTTTTGTGCAGCTGGGTGTCTATATATGGAAAGACAAATAGGTAATAGTGCAAGACTCCTCCTGATCTGTCCATTTGCAAGACAAGCCTCATTTCTGGGGCAGAGCTGAGCACTGAGTAATAGGAGAGCTGGAAATGGCTCCTGGCTACCAGTGTGGAAGAAAGGCAAAGGGAGTATGACCCTGTAGCTTGCCTTGCATCATCCTGGAGCCACCTTTTACTCCAATATTAGTAAAATAGTTTTGAGGGTCTCAGGTTTGAACATAGCTTTGCTGGGACAAAGCAGGTGGGACTTTCACAGCTAGGTTCTTCAGTTAATGTAGGTTTGAATTTTGCTATTGTTGCATGTGCTGCTACACCATTTTGTCCCAGTGAAGCACATTCCTGGGTTCTGCTTTCCCAAGGGGGAGTGATTGGGAGTTAGCAGGCAGCAACAAACAGGAGGAATCCTATTCCTATTAGCTCATTTTGCTCTGTGCAAATATCAGTCTTGTGCTTCTGACTTTCTGTTCAGACACAATAAGCTGCTACTCTTTGTTCCTTGCATGTCTATTGGTATGAACATAATCCTGTAACATTAGAAACTCAGTATTTACCAGTGCGTTTACTACAGAGAATTTTTCTTCTGCCTGTAAGAAAAGGTCAGGGTAGTTGCCACTGTGTGGAAAGTGAGCACACCCTGTTGTTTTTCACTTGTGTAGATTTTATTTTTTCCAGATTTCACCCATGGTAAATATAATTTCTTCTTCACAAGGAGAAAAAATTAAGGCTCTGGGAAGGTAATGAACTAGTTTGTTCGCACTGCTATAATAGATTACATGCCAGAATAGGAGCCAAAAACATGAGTTCTGATTGTGGTTTTGACATGCACTTGCAATGTAAGAGTACTGTTCCCCAAGGTTCATTTTCCCAGACAGACAGTGAACTATGGGACTCTTCATCTGAGGTTAATTGGAGTCTCTGTACCTTTCCTTAAATTAAAGAAATACCCTGAGGAAATTGATGCACTTATGTGTCTTAAGAACTTTACATCCAGTTTAAGGTGGAACTGAGAAAGGAAAGACAAGTGACAGGTGATGACCACAAGCTGAATGCACCAGAGAGGCACAGCAGTGCTTACCAGGGGTGTGGGTACATGGACCACGTCCAGGGAAAAGCAAAACCACTCCCCTCTGAGCAGTTTCTAATTCCTGAAAGATCTGAGGAAATCCACATTTTAGACCCAATAGGACTAGGATACTTTCTAGTTCTACAGACCGAGTTACTCTGTAATGAAAAATATTGATTTTGCAGCTAGAAAAGTCTGCTTACTTCTGGCTGAGAAAACAGAGGGCAGAGACCACAACAGTTTGTGCAATACAATAAAGGGAGCAGACTCCTGCTGCCCCAGCGCTTGCCTGAATCAACAACTAAGGGGTCACATGAAAAAAGACCTGTTTTTTGAAAGGATGTCTCTGAAACCAAAGGGTTGTTTCAGGCCTAATTCATCCCTTTTTCCTCCTGGGTGGAGGAAGATCAGTTTAAACTTCTCTCCTTTCTTTCTTGCCCTGTGGGCTACCTGGGGAGCATCTGTAACTTCAGTGTGGGTGCCCACGGCCGAGACACTCCCTGTGCCCTCTCCCTCCTGGGGATAAGAGAATAACGCTGGGGGAGCAATGGGAGGCAACCCCATAAGGAATGAATTTCCTGTCTTCTCTCTGGGGGTTTTCAAGTTCTAGATGTTACCTTGGACCAGTGACCTCAGGGACAGAAGTCCATAAACAAATACTGAGTAGCCACTGTGAGTAAGCAGGGCTCACACATCTGGTGTAATCTTCTCCTACTTGCTCTGGCAAATTCCTTTTATCCATACGTTGTTTTCTTGAAAACATGCGAGATGGGAAAGTGGTAATCTGTGGTTGTAGGTATAAACCTGTAGGTGTAGGACATGGGTTTCTGTTGCTTTTGGAAATCCTTCTTTCTTCTAAAGTTAACTCCAAATCTCGTTGAGGACACAAATGCAAATAAAACCTGTCGTCTTTTTACACAAGCAGGGGTATTTTCAGTTTGCTCTTTTAGGATGCTGGTAGTTAATGTTGGGTTAATAACCATTTCACGAGTGTTCTTTCCAAAAACAGACTGTTTATTTTCAGATGTAAAGCTGAAGTGTAGGAAGACTTCCTACACTAAAGTCACACTGCCTCTCTCAATATCATCAGGCAAATCATCATTCTGGTGTCAGTGGTTGTATTTGGAACTGCACCGTACTGGAACCCCCGGGACAAGCTAGGCTGAATCCACTCTTCTTACTCTTCTTTCCAGGGTTTGGATATGACAAATTCTGGGCATGTTTCAGAGCCAAACTGACATTCTGCTTAAACCAAAACCAACCAACCAACAAAACCCACAAGGAAAGATTTGGATTTTTGATGGGAGAATCATTAAATGGATCATACACGATTGCAACCGCTTCTGTCTTTAGTCTAGCAGGAGGACTAGTTAATGCAACTAAAAATCTTCAGTCTAAGATATGGCCACCACTTTTAAGCACTGCATACAAGCATCCTTGAGGCATCTCATCAGATGTGATGCATTCTGTGTATTTTTGGGAAATAAGTACTGAATCAGGTGAGAGGCAAAGCCTTTAAATAACCCTACAAATTTGAACCGTCAAAGAAGCCCTTTTAAAAACACCTTTGTGAAAAGAAACAACATCCTTTGAAGTGGAGGCAGGTTGGATTTCAGGATGAAGCAGCTTCACAGATTTAGACACCTGCTTAATTAGAGGATGAATGTGAAATCCTTAAACTTAAAAGGCTTTTATGAGGCAGCACTTCAGAGAAAGAGCATTCCTCTAGCATCGGCAGAGAAGAGCTGTTGGCTATTATCTTTGGAGCTGGGTCAAAAATGAATATATTAGCAAAAAACACTCACCATAGATGGTGAGATGAGCCCTAAGTAATTCATAGAATCATAGAATAACAGAATGGTTTGGGTTGGAAAGGACCTTAAAGATCATCTAGTTCCAATCCCCTTGCCATGGCAGGGACACCTCCCATTAGACCAGGTTGCTCAAACCTCAAATAGGAAGAATTTTGAAAGAATCAAGGAAAGCTGGAATCATGGATGCTTTAAGAGGCAACACTCAAATCATGATGCAATCAGAAAACAAAATCAGTAAGAAAAAGCTAGCTAAGTAGATAGCAGGTACACTGTCAATAAAGGAACATTTTGTTCAAAATACTCTCGTGGTTCAGTGGTCTGTCCTATAATTTTCATTCAACTCGCTCAATTATACTACAAAAGGAGCTCCCAAATGCTACCAAAACAGGAAATAAAAGAGATAGAACAGCTAATGGCTTCCCCACCCATTCCTAAGCAGGAAAAAAATAGCTGTTGTGACAGAGCAGTGAAGAGAAGCTCATGAAAAGTAACTTTAACAAATGCTTGTAAGAGCAAAGGCCTCAGCTGTGTCACTTTAGGAAGTGGTAGAGGCACAACCACAATAATCAGCATATGACAGAAAAATACTGGATTAGGGTGTTCTCCCCTCAGAAGAAGAGAAACTGCAAAGTTCAGAACTGACAAGTGATGAAAACACCAAGCTCACAGCAGGGAGTTTCCTCTGTCTGGGGCACTGCTCTATATGAAGACAGAAAAGTAACGTGATCCTCATCAAAACTGAGAGCAAGGCTTTTAATATGGCACAGAGTTATTGCATGACCTCGGTCAGTGGTGGACTCTCATCTGATTGTTTATGTAGGGCTGTAAGCTTGATGAAGAAGTCCTACCTGTTGTGTGGAGGTATGCTGGCATTTACCCAGGAGACTGCTGCAAGTGTCAGGTCTCTCCAGTAATATTGAGAGCTCCCAGGAGAGCAGGTAGGCACCTTGACATCTCACTGGATTTATTGCAAGAAAGAAAAGAAGAGCAAGAAAGTTGTTTTTGCTGAAGAAACGGATCTTTCTTTGCCAGACTATGACCAAAATATTAAGAGTTGCTCAGCAGATCTCAAGGTCTGCATCCTTTATTCAAAGCAGCATCCAAACAGATTAAAATATTTTTATTTAAGATTTTATCAGCTTTGTAACTTACAACAAAGATGATGAAAAATATTCAGGAAAAAAATACAAAAATTCTAATAGACAACAACAATTTCCTGCTGTGGATTATTTATGTTCCTTCCCATTCATAGTTCACTGTCCTTTACAAAGCACACTGTTTACTCTTACTGTTAGCCTTGTTCTTCTTTTCAGACATTGTTTTCAGACTGCTGTTTTAAAATTGCCTTATTGTATTCAATGCTGAAAACAAACTGAAGAAAATTGACAAATGTATTCAATAAAAATATAAGCAGATATACTGCAAATAAAACACGTGCTGGGGAAACAGAAATCATTATTAGAGCTTGAATACAGCTTAGGGCAAAACCAATCTATTTTGGAACTTAAAATACCCATTGCGCAGCTAATTTAAAATACAAATGTAAGCAGCCTATTAATTCCTGTAAAATAAAATGAACTAAAAAAGAATTGGAGGCCATAAACTAATTATTTAAAAAGCTAAATGACAAAGCACATATTGTACTAGAATTCCTACCCCAGCGTACTGTAAACATTTGTACTGTATTAGTTCAGATATCAGAGCACAGCAAGCGGTTGTTCTATGCAAGGTCTAATGTACCTTTTTTATTCTAAGATTGCCCCACAGAATAAGTGGGATACAATAAACATTTCATACAGTATTGCTGCTACATGAGCCTGCTCCCATGTGCAACTGCAGTGTTTGGGGAGAAGGTTTCAGCCCCGTGGTTCATCCCTAACGCAGAAGCTCAGATATCTCAGTTAACTTCATTTTCTCATTTTTCAATGAGACCACCACCAAATGTCCTATTGCTTTCTTCATTGCTTTGTGGACTTATCTACAACATTTGCCTATAAACGATTTGTTATCTTTGAGCCATAAACTGTAGCTTTTCTCAAGTCCCAGAGAAGAGCTGAAGGGGGAACAGCCTCTTTCATGACAAGCAGAGGGACTCTGATACCACGCGCATTAAGACCAAACCCACACGGGGCAATCTATGTCTTTGTGGGGCCCAACATGCTGTTTTGGTTTCCTTCCAAATTGGATATTTAGCATAATATAAAAGAAAAGAGCCTTCTTTTTGTTTCTGCCTAGGAGGAAATTTCATTTCTTCTCTGTAGAAGAACATCAGGCTACAGTAACTCACAAATTTGTCACCACTAATCTGGAAACTTGCAGATGGAATCATAGAATGGTTTAGGTTGGAAGGGACCTTTCAAGATCATCTAGTTCCAACCCTCCTGCTACGGCAGGGACACCTCCCACTAGACCAGGCCGCCCAGGACCTCATCCAATCTGGTCTCGAACACCTCCAGGGATGGAGCATCCACAACCTCCTTGGGCAGCCTGTTCCAGTGTCTCGCCACTCTCTGAGTAAAGAATTTCCTTCTAATTTCTAACCTAAATGTACCCTCTTCCAGTTTGAACCCATTACTCCTCGTCCTATCACTGCAGGCAAATTTCAGATAATTTTATCTGAAACTGAAAGCAAAGATACACAAGCTTCAGTTGTAGCAGAATATGGCTGCTTGTCTTCTCAGCTACTTCAGCTTCTCTGAAAACATCAAAGCCAAGCTCAACTCTCTCCACTGAGTCTCAGTTAAGTTTCTGAGGGCTGTTTAAGACCTGGATCCTGTGTTTTAACATGAAACAGAAAAATCAAACCTGATCTGCCCCAAGGCCTGATCTGTATCAGCAAACCTTCTCTGAGAAAGATTTTCTACCCTAGGAGATACTCACAGTGTGAATATCTCCTTGTAGCCCCAGATCATACTGGCTGCTTCTGGAAAAGGCCCCTGCTATGCCCCTGGAAAGGGAAAATACCAGAAGACTTATGGCATCCCATGTGCTACAGATTTTCTTCTCAGGCATGAAGATGCTCTCTGATCAGTGGCCGGGGCAATGTAAAACTCTTATGCAAATGTTGTAATCACTGCAGTTACTCTTGATTTTCTGCACCTGCACAAAGCTGGGAAGGAATTCACATTCTTGGGCTAGATACTGCACCAGGGTGAATTTACATAGTTCAACTGAAATCAAAGGAGCTGTAATGATTTATAGGAGCTGAGGGTCTGCTGCAACATTTCATACCCACAGAAAAGTCTCAAGCCCTTTCCTGATTTCCCCATTTCATACGTGCGGAGGCTGTAAATATTTGATATTGGCATTCTTGTTAGAAAGTTTTTTTCAGAACTCCTTTTTAGAAAGATCAAATGATCTCCCTAGATTCTACCTAGAAGCTTCCTTAGGATATAGAAGCAACCTTACAACCTTACCATCAGATCCTCAATGCTCCAGCACAGCAATGCTTTTGATAGAATCTGATGAGTAAAAACTTCCTAACTATTTATGCATATATAGGAACGTGAAAGTTACACTAGGATCTATATTCTTATGTCTTATTGCTTTCCTTTTTCATTACTCAATAAACCAGGCTACGACTCTAGGATACTGCACTTAATTATGGGAAAGAGGTATCTGACTATTTCCATTTTAACTGCATTAAAAATGTCAGTACCTATTCTAGGTGTAATAGCCTAAAAGCTTACCCTAGCTCGTAAACTCAGAAGACATGTTTTCATATTCCCCTGAAAAGTGATTTTTACAACTGTGTATTTGCAAGGAGTTCACTAAACTAGCAACCCATTTATTTTTCAAATGAAATGTCCATAGCCTGTAGAATAATTGAAACAGGTGCTAATTAGGTGTACAGAAAGGCCACCGAGGATAATTTATATATCCCTCTGCCACAGAAAAAAAAAAAGAATAAATGTTAATTGCTTATATTATACAACGAATGATTTTTAGGATGGCACTAAATTAGCTGCAAATATTATAATTACAAAGTACCGGGTAATTTACTAAAGATTAATTGAAATGATTAAGTGCAAACTGCATAATTTTGCAAGGTAGTATTAATACTTTCTGCACAGAAATAACAAAAAATCCTACATGTGGTTGTTCCTGGCTATTTAATGAAGTACTTTATGCACCTCATGAAAGCATCAGTGGCCCCTCTTATGTGCCCTTCTCTCAAAAGGCTGTTACATGATTTTCATGGGGGAAATCATGGTAGTGTTGATAATAACTGGGATGTCTAAACCAGTCTATTTTAAGGACTGAGTTTGATCTCAATGATATGGGAGCAATGCAAAAACATTGCTTCATGGCCTGCATCCAGCAGCCTTTTCTGAAAGCAGCAGCAACTGTGGCTGTTTGCTGAATAGGAACTTAAACAACTGCCCGTGCAGTTTAAGGCACTCCTCATCACCAGCTAAAGGAGCCTGCTTCAAGCAAGATACTTGGAAATATGCAGCAACAGTTTTAATTCACTTTCCTGAATTTAGAGCATCAGCCTCCTGTGTGCAGGCTCCGTGTTGTGCTGTACAGAGGAGGAAGGGGATGGTGATAAACCCAGAAAGGGGAGAGGAACTTGGAAAATTGTTCTAGTCCAGGACGATCTCTTACCTCAGAGCATTCTCTATTTTAAATGCAGGATACTTTTCTGAGGCTATTATCTATTTATTACAATCTCTTGGCCAGTATTTATTTTTTTGGTGGCGTGACGTTTAATGTGATTCAAATATAGTTATTTAGAGAGTGACAGTGGAAACCAGAAGATAATTCAGTATTGGGAATAATTCTGAGGCAATGGGAAGAAGACACGATCATGTTCTTTTGTTCTAACACATGTCACAGCTATAATGACATTGAGCGTAAGATGTTTCACTTTTCATTAACGCATTTGCCGTAGGTCATTACAAGAAGCACTGAGTAGTGAAATGCTATAGATGAAAAATAAATGTTTCGTGCTTTTGGCTAGTTATAACATTAAGTACTTCTGATGCTGTGATGCTCAACGTGCAGGATACATTTTAGGGAATGTCTCCTGTTCCTACAGACCTAAATTTACCCATGTGCAGAGACACGAAGAAAGCATGTATATCAATTAATTCCCCCTTAAAACATGGGTAGACTCCTTATCAATTTTCAATACAAGGATGAAATCCCCTTAACACCATGCCAGTTATGAAATTTTGACTGTAATTTCAGCGCAACCTTCAAATTTGTTTAATGTGAAGAGTCCAATTCAAGAACAGGGACTTTCTGGATTTTTTTCCTACTCAGTGTCTCATTTTAATGTGTGTTTCAGCTCCTTTCACTTGAGCACATCTGGTTTAAACCTAATTATGTACAATACTGAATAAGAATGGCTCAGTAAATCTGGGCAAAAAGCCTCATCTAACATTAAAATGAAGTCTGTGCACAACATCCATTAGGACAATACTGAGAAGAACCATATAGGATTAGAGAGTCAAATTTAAAATTATGTATGTTGCAGTCTTGGTAACAAAAGGAAATAGGGATATATTAAACACAGATCTGATTTAAGAGATCAAAGAGATGTGAATCTCCTAGCCAGATACCCATACACAGAGCCTCTGAAGTCAACGCAGCTGGACATTATTATTTGTGTTACCCTTATCAAGCTCTGACAGATATTTGTGCCTCAAAAGGTTCATTACTGAGTGAGGGATCAGAATCACTATTCTTTATGCAAAGCACCCAGTGCACTAGAAAACAGGGCATAACACTGGCAATGCGTGACAAGGCTGAAAATGAGAGGCCGGATTCTGTAAAGCATCTAAATTGCAAAAAAAAAAGTGCAATTTGTAGCAGGTGGCTGTGGAGTTGCCTGAAAACGCAGCCTCTAGAACCTCCGCAGCCCTTTGCCTGGCCAGCCCCCATGCCTTCATTTGAGAGGTGTAAAAGCTGCTTGAAAAATTAGCTGAGAACACTGGGCTGAGGGCTTCAGAAAAGGCAGCTGGAGGTTGCCACACACTGTCTTCTGTCCACCCATGTTCACTCTTCTCCCTGATGCTTTCACAGCCAGGAAGGGGACTAGTGCCATACAAATGGCTTGAACCTCTCCCATGAACCTGGTGCAAGGTGGAGCCCAAACAGCAGTGACACTAAGAACTGACTGGATGCCCATTGTGATTTTGCCTTATTTGGTAAGAAGCCTGCATCACTATCGAGAGAAAATGATAGATTGATTTTACTCACAAATGTATGACAGCAGTTACTTTCCAACGCTGGCATTCGCAAATGCTGGCACAGCAAAATATTGAAAGAAAGTCATAGCAAAACAATAAACATTCAAAAAGCAGTGGTTAAATACAACTCGTAACAGTTAGGCAAAGCTACAGCAATGCTCTGAGGCTGGCCCTGTATTTTACACTGAGATTACACAGACAAGCTCAAAAGTCTTTTGCATTTAGACTTTTGTAATTACATCGTAATTACAGTGTCCTGGATAACAAAATAAGATTTTGTAAAACAGGTATCTTATTTATCTGAAAAGAAATACTTCCTTTGTCTGACACAGCCAGTTGGTTTGGCCTTTGCTGGTGTAGATATGTTGTTTGATGGAAAAAACTCTTTAATACGTAAATGTAACTCATCCTGAGGAAAAAAAATCATAAACCATCAGTAAAAATAAACTGCATTGCCCTTTAAAGCTGCACCATTTCTTATGCATATTATGAACATATTTCATGCTGGTTTGACCAGTACTCTCCTTACAGTGTAAAAGTATATTAGTGTGAAATGTATTAATAGGTGTGGAGTCCTCTGAAGTCTCTCCCCTCATTCTGTAACAATTTGTGTCTATTAAAATATTGGATGAATCCAGTGAAATGAGTTGATTTGATCTCACCCCACAGTTTGAACTTGTTCTAGTTTTGTGACAGAAACTTTCAAAGGTTGTCTTGTTTGGCTTGAGAGACGAATGCTACATCATGTAAATATTTACCAACCAAACCCAAAATTCAAACACTTGATATTTCAAGTTTTTGTTTAGCAAGATTATGAAATTTAGCAACAGCTAATCCCTTGAGTGAGTTATTCCATACACGCCTAATGCAGGGCTCTGCAAAGTCCTCTGCTATAGCTGAATACTAGGTGAGCTGGATCACTGCTCTGAGCTAAAAGCACAAGACATTTTACAGAAAAGACCTCAAAAACCCACATAAGTCTGGGTATTCAGGCTTCTTCTCTGCAGGGAGAAGAACTGAAAACTCCAAGCTGCACAGCTGAATTCTGGTAGCCTCAGAGCCCAGCCCTGAATCCCTGTCTCTTCCCACAGGAATCCTGATGGAGACTGAGTTGTGCAAATATGGCTGCATTTGCCTGAATGATGCCTGAGCATCTCAAGTGTGAGAAGACTAATTAGGGGTCAGGTTCACTAGGAACGGATAGGAATTGCTTCAGTGAAGCCACAGTGACCCGAGGAGCTGGTGTAAGTGTTGGCACCTGATGTACCTTTGTGTGTGCACAGAGACCAACCTGTCTACCAGCAGCCAGCACAACTGATCCTTTCAGACTGCAAGGAATGATGGTCTCCTTTCACTGGGCCAATGACATGACTTGCACACCTCCTTAGGTAAAAGTGCACTCTTCCAAAGGGCACTGAAAACAAATACAAGAAGTGGCATTTTTAATCCTGGTTCAAAGGAGTGGTGCAGCTCACAAACCCTGGAAAACACAGGACAGCCAGTTCAGTTCTTCTGGGAAAACAGATTTTCACTGGTGTGGCTGGAAAGCACTACTCAGGGATATGAATATCCATTTTGAAAAATCGGAATTCAA
Organism: Brachypteracias leptosomus; assembly: GCA_013401335.1. Classification (NCBI taxonomy): domain Eukaryota; kingdom Metazoa; phylum Chordata; class Aves; order Coraciiformes; family Brachypteraciidae; genus Brachypteracias; species Brachypteracias leptosomus. Next base: position 34,502 of record VYZX01020580.1, on the reverse strand, counting down.
GTAAAAAATATTTCATGTTAGTATATTTTCCATTTTATCTCCTTGTTCCAACATTAACATGGAATTATCTTTTAGAAAACTAAGCTGCTGCCACATTAGAGACAGCTGGGTGTGTCAATGGTTCTGATTATACCTTTATGCCTGTAAAAATGATCTACGAGCCCAGATTAACCCAGCTCCACCTTTTCAAACATAAATGGGCACGTTCACTAATATTATCTGAAAACAGACAAGTGTAGTGAGTCTTTGTTCACTTACTGTATGTTTGTCCTGTATTATTGCCACTTTCTATATAATGACATCCAGTAGTAATACTGGCACATGGCACCTTCTTTGAGTCTTTTATCATCAGAGTTGCCAATAAAATGCCTGAAGTTGATTAGTAAGATCCAGGGCTCTTCTTCTGAGTTCTCTCAGTGGCTGCATAACTCTAAATATCAAAGAGATGTTTTACAAAAAACCAAAGGCGAGTGTTTTACATTAAATCTTATAAAACTGTACATAATAATAGTCTACAACATGAAAACGGCCAGTAAACTGTTGTAATAGTTATGAAATGTAGTAAATATAACAATCCTAACGTTCTGTATATTTATCATATTAATCACTGCATTCAAACAGTTGTGTTTGTGTATATATATATATTCAATGGCACTGTAAACTGTTGTTGTAAAACACACATTAACTCTTAACCCATTAGAAGTTATTATAGTACTTTTCCATTCAAAAAGTTAAAACACATCAATGTATCACTGATTAAAAAAAAAATTCCTTGTAATATAATGCATATTTTGACATTTTCTAGGGTAACAATCAAGATGAGGCATAGCAGAGAATGTTCTAGATTTCAGATTGTTTTACATTTACACCTACCGTGATACAAAATTTTAAACGTTAAATGGAATTAAATAATACACAGTTTATGAAACAGTTGGTTTCAGAGATCCACAACGCATAAAGTCTAGTTAGTGTCTGTTGGGAGTTCCCAATCATTTGTATCTCTGGGATCTTTCTGGAAAATTTAAGTCGATTTCTCTTTAATATAACATAGGCAAAGTAAGCTTGAACTGAATTATCTTTCTCTGTACAAAGCTGCATTCGTCTGGATAAAACATTATTATGTTTGTTTATGTTTCCCATTGCTGGACATTCATCCAATAAGCCTTGAGCATATGCTTAAGCACCTGGCACCAGCAATTTTTGGGGCAGGGAAACTCACTATCTATAGCCCTCAGTAAACAAAGTGGTTCTAATTTTTTCCAAAGTTAAGGCAGCTATAGTGATGTATTAGACACACCATATGCTTTTATGTTGCTTCCTACAACCTAAACAGTAAGAGCAAAAGGAAGTTTCAAGCATGCTTTGATCTTCTTGACCACTTAAGAATTTCATCGAGCTGGTAGAGAGCACTTCACTTCAACAGGGTTCCCAACTGCAGACACAGCTTGGTAGCTGTTCACTAGAAAAATAAAGTATTTATTGGCTTGAATTTGAAGACTGACCATCCATAACATTTATCAGAACAATTAAACAGAATCAGCCAGTCAGATTCCAGCGAATGAGAGAACCAATAACACACACATACACAATTGCTGTGTTTTCAAATCTTTCTACCCCGTAACTTAAGCTGCTCAGACCCTTGTCATCATTCCTTCCGTATCTTGGGTGGGCTTTGTCAACAGCTATCTTCAGTCATCCTGAGTGATGACACTTGGTATCTGCCAACTCCAGCATATCGTTTAATAGTTATTCTACCATATCACATGAACTAGAGAGCCATTTAGCTTTGTTTTCTGTTGGGTAAGGCTGTAGGTATAAATGACAGTGAGGAGAAACGCTTGCGTGGTGGCTGCAAGGCAAGAGAGCTACAGTGGGCACCACCACAGAGCTGCCAGGGCAGTTAAAATAACCAGGGAGGACCTCGGGGAGGAACTGTTCCCCTTTCCAGTCACGCTGTGTTTAGAGGATGACTTGACAGTGCTTGTGGTGGTTGTGGTGTCCATCTTTTTCACAGTTGGTTTTGGTTCGTTTCTGTTTTCTGGATGAGTTTTCTTGTCCTTGAGTATGTCTGAAAACATGAAAGTAAATGTAGGATTAATCACACGTCTTTTAAGCAGCTGCTTTAAGTTCTATCTGTTGTGGGAAAATGTACACTGGTCTGGACAACCGAACTATGTATGGAGAGTGATGGAGCACTTGTATTAATGTTTTAGTTGGAACCAATGTGGCCACCGGGTCCTCAGCAACCAGCCTTTTGCTCAGCGAGTCCTCTCTGACTGTCCTGCTCTACCAGTCTACTCATAGACACAGCCTGGGCAGGATAATGGGTGTTCTGCACTGCAGTGGCTGGTCTCTGAACCTAGTTTTCCCTCATGAAAAGTAACTTCAGTTTCACCTGGAATGGGAACTGGCTCACCCTTTAAAACATACGGATGCCAGGATTGGGTGGCTTTGTAGCATGCCCCAGTGAAACATTCCCCAAGTTGTTGAGTTGCTGCAGGAGACCAGAGAGCGCATTGACTTAACCTAACGGTTGATTTCCTGGCATCTTTCTGCGTTGCTACTACTCTTAACTTTAAAGCAGCATGAGACCCTTGATAGGGAAAGACAACCCGGCCAGGGAGGTGGCTGACACCAGGAAATACGTACGTGTCTCATATGCCTTGTTCAACAGCATCAGCAAAAAAAGTGGCTACAAAGAGAAAATGCTTCAACTTCTGTCTCATTATTTTTCCTAGCGAGTATAAGGAATTTTTATTTTTAAAGTATGCAATAATATCACTGGGGCTTTTTTTTCTCTCTCCAGATGCATTTTAGGACAATTCTGGTCATCTTTTCTATAAAGGACTAGATTCATAAGGAAGTAGCAGTGGTAATAGTCCTTTATTGCAAAACCTGGATTTTTTAAAATGAGAAAATGACTGATAAGTGTCTCCGGTTATCCTGACATTCCCAAGCTACTTGCAAGTATTAGTGAGATCATATTGCCCTTCAGCCCTCTCATTGGCATTGTGGGGAGTTAAAAAAAAAGAAAAATCACTATTTCATCTGATGATGGGGTTTTATAATCAATCTGTAAAAGCATACCCGAGTGCCTGGCAAAACCCCAAATTCCTACCTGGAAGAATTTATAAATTAACAATAATTGTTCAGGTCCAAGCCCAAAGGATCTGTGATCCTAATGAATGCAGGGCACATACACAAGAAAGCGAAGGGCATAGATTTGTAATGCAGCTTAAACAATGATCCTATCCTAAAATAAAAACTCTGAATCACAGAAGCAAGTTCCTGGCAGAAACTGGAAAGATGGAAAGTATTCCAGAAATGTAAATGCAATCTGAGATCATTGTCTGCATGTCAGTAGTTCCGAACAACCATCAATAAACTCACTTGATAATAAAAATGAACTATTGTATTGGGAAAGCACACATTGTTCTTTCACCAGTATAAACTGCTAAAGAAATGCAGTGAATTCCTCTGGTTTGTCATAATTTCAACGCTGATCCCGGAGGAATGTGTGATTCCCAGACCTGACTTAAGGGTGCCTGGCAAGGTGTGCAGGGGAAAAGGGCAGCCTGATGCTGTGCTCAAAATTATTATGGCAAAATATGGACATAGGTCCTCTTCAGTCCCAGCAGAAAGGAGAGGGAGAAAGAGCGTGCTCTAAATGTTTAGAAAATATCAGTATTCTGAGGACACTTAAAGAAAAATGGACAACCTTCAGACTGTCATTAAAGTAAATTAAGAATAAATCATGGAAATAGGTGTGTTCTGACACTGCCTAGACTCCTTTCCATCACTGTCACCCTCCTTTTCAGCTGTGGGAAAGGCTTCGTTTCTCTGCTACCTCTTCTATCATCCCAGCCTGCTGACTTCAGCTCTCTGGGGCCAGCTGATTAAATTAAGACCTCACTCAGGTAAATCTATTCCCCTTTTTCAGTTGGTCATGTCCAGCATTGTAACTTGATTGGTGTCTATAAATCGGGCAGACTGAAATGTATTAATTCGTTTATTTTCTTAATATTGACTTAACCAAAAATCTAAGGTAAGATTTAATGCTATCAGAGAGGCTGTTGGTTTTTAAAAGCTTTCCTCTCAGTGACTGCTTAATGCGCTACATAACAAGCGTTAAATAATACATTAGAAAATTCTGCCTTTACCCTTTCCAAGGGAAGGGCTACATTCTGAATTCTCTCTCTGGCTTTACAGCAGAGTATTTTCTAATGTTATTCATGGCCAGTTCTAATTTGGGATTTAATTGTGCAAAACTGGCATTTTATTTTAAATGCTCTGTTTTTTCTCCTCTTAAAAATACATAAAAATAGCCTCAGTCCTAATCCAGTTTAAGATCTTTTTCAATCCTATTTTAAAGGCAAAAAAAGGAGTGTAAAGATTTCATGTTCTATTCCAGTTTCCTCAGAGTTCCTGTTGCTTACTCACTCCAGGGTTTTGGCTGAGAGATTCTCAGTTAAATGAGTTTTTCCTCTTAAATCTTTTTCTCAGAGTCAGAGATGGTTGTGTTCAGTCTACTGCCATCATTCAAAAGAAAAAAAATGGGTGAGCGTGCTAAAAAAAAAAGTGTCAGTGTGAAGCCTAGCACAGAAATGAAACTCCAGTCTCAAGAGAGCAAACCCCAGATGTTCAATAGCCATGAATCAAGCCCCCAGAGTGTAACTCCATAAAACCAAACCAACCAACCCCACAACTTTGCTTGGTTCTAGTATTTACCTTCTGTGTTTGAAAGGCTTTATGGTTCCCAATAAAAAGCTTTCTCCATTGCTAGAAACTTTCTTCCCATCATCAGTCCCTCTCTCCTTTTCAGAAACGGAGTGGTTAAAGTCTTTGCAGACTTCAGCTGACCTCAGGCTGACACGTGATGGCCTTTTGGACATCACAAATGAACATTGTTCTGTCTTTTTGGGCACTGGCATATGAATATTATTCTACACTGTTTATTTATCGCTGCATCATGATGGTGATATAGCCACTCTAGTAGCTGCTGTGCTGTTCCCTTAGCCCAGCTCTCCATGTGAATCTTCAAACCCTGCCAAGAGGGGTACTTTGTGAAGGCAGCTGATTGCCAGAGCAGCCTTCATCAACAACCTTTTGGGACTCTTGTCAAGGACAAGGCCTGTCAGGGTCAGAGAAGATGGCTCAGAGTCCCTCTAGGCCCCATGATTACAGGGAACAGCTCAGATAGTCCAGGGGACTGAGCCCACTTCCTTAGCTCCACTTTCATCTGTGTTAACTCCTGTTAAATTCACAACTTGACAACACAAAGCACATAATGAAAATTACTTGACCTCGATGTTTAGAGCGTTGAGGATTATCTTCACCTCAGAGATCCAACCACAGATTGCTACCCAGTAATGCCTGTGCCGCTCAGACAGCACTGAACTTCTCATAAATACTGGTATGGATCGATACTATTCCTCAGAGAGACCAGCTTAGGATAAAAGGAGAGTCAAAACTGTCACTGTCATCTAATTTAGGAACAGGAAACCTCCCCTACAGCGAGGGCTGAGCATGCCTTTCGAATGCATGTGGCAAGTCACACAGTAAAGCACACCTTAATCTTGGCCACTAATGATACAAGGGCAAAACAATTATTTTTCTAGGTTATTGCCAGACACAAATTCAAGTTGTATTGGCATCCCAACTGTTAGTTCCCCCTCCCTAGCCTAAATGATTTGCAGTTTGCTGCTGATAGGGATTGTCTTATCAAAGATGAGGCTATTTACTGGTGTACTTCCATGCTATTACTCTCCAATGAATGGTATCAGTGAGGTCTCTTTAAATGTCTGTGGAGGTTTCCTATTGTCCTGCCAAGGGATGAACAACTTCATCAACTTAAGAGGTATCTCTTTCCACATCTGTCCTTCTCTTGACATGACAGGAGCTCAGTCCTTTCTCTATGACTGCAAATAGTCAGTGTGATAAGGAGTCTTTCCCTGCAAAGATTTGCCAGTGCCACCGAACCCTCCTCATCTCCTGTCAGAATCACACTCACCCCTGTCTCCACTGTGCTGAAGGGTAAATGCAGAGACTCCCTAGACAGAGGACGCATTTCTGGAGTGCAGGAGAAAGGCAGGAAGGGAAGGGCAGATGAATGGGCTGGATTACCTTTGGGGAAGCCTGTGCCTGAGCTGCCCCAGTACCTTTCAGATCCAGCCCTTGCTGCCCTTCCCCTCCCAGGGCTGAGCAGAGGGCCCCTGCCAGGCTCTGCTCTGTGCACCACTGCAAACACTGAGGTGCTGCTGCCTGGGGAGCCAACCTGCATCCATCACTTCTACACCACAAGCTGCTAGGGAAGAACTTTGAACCCAGCTATTTGGGGAGAGAGTAGGGGAAGGCAAGAAGGCTAAATTGTTTATTTCTGCTTTCCTGCATTAATTACATGAAGTCAAACCTGTCCATTTCTCCTTAGACCTTTATGCAAACACTCTGCTTTGAAAAGACAGAATGTCAGCATCTATGATAGCAAATTAATGCCTTGGTCTTAAATGCCTCATCATGGTTGTAATGATATTCATAATGCAGGTCTAAAGTGAACCGGTCAGTACCTGCATTTACTCTCCCCATTGTAGCTCAGTTGCTTGATAAATTTCTCTTCGATCACAGGCTTGGTTTTGGCTGACAGCTTCATAAGAAAATTAAAGCTAGGTGCAACTTGGTGGAACAGGCTCTTAAATTACAGTAGATGCTGCAGTGTTATTAGCTTTTTATCACCTCTGGTAGCAAAAGCTGAAATTACTTTTACATATTCAAAGGAAGGAGCTCTGAAATTGCAAAACAATGCTGTCACCATAAAACGTACCAACGATTTCCAAATAATCTATTATCCTGACATTAAGACCAGCACTAATTATTTCCAGTTACAGCTGCAGCAGACAAACGGAAACAGGAACGCTGTGGAAATGGGACTGTGAGAACTCCCAAAGTGTGATAACTCACGAAGCAATTCTCCAAATTCTGGAGTCTGTTATTGTCTGCTATATAATACTAGTCAGCAAAAAGCAGGTGTAATATGGCCCTTTTGGAGCCAGAAGAAGGGAGTAATTAACAGCTCTGCAGCCTCCCAGGCATGTACTGTTATACCTCTTTCTATTTTGGCCTGAGAATGTGGTGTCCATACAATCCTTCTCCCCACACACCTTCTTATGGAAACTTGGTCTTTAAAGAAAAAGTCTTTAAAAAGGGCAGAACTGAAGGAGTTACCACGAACATGTCACTCTCCTCCCTTAACTACTGAGTTGCATCAGGTTTAGGCCAATCTCGCCACAAGACTCACAGTACAAGATGATGAGGGTTAACTAATCAGTTCCATTTTGGTTCTGCAATCTTTCTGTTTCTCTTTTTAAGGAGTGTGTGACTGAAGAGAAGTTGGCCTTGGGGGGATAGACATAAATTGGAACTAGGATTATCTACGTCTGATTTTTAATTCTGCATTAAACTCTGTGTGATCTTTGGTAGATCACTTCTCCTTGTAGGCCAGCAAGAGAACAACTATATTTCCTACACATTTTGTGCATTCTGCATGTAAATTCTCCTGGCTGAGAAGAACCATAACCATTCTTCTCTAGAAAGAACATTGGCCGAATCTTTCAGGAACTACTCTTAGACAAAAAAGCCCAATGCAACAAAGAAAAAAAATGCAACAAAAAAAGTCAGTAACAACTGCGAGACAATTTGAGAAGTGAGGTGCTGGAAGCCACACTTATGTGAAATGGCAGCTCCTTCCCCCATTCCCAATCCTTTTGTCTATATACATTTGAATGCAATATATACATACAGAGAGAGAATAGACATTATCTCAGCCGTGCTGCTCTGAGGAAACCTGTCACTGTGTTTGCTTGGCTTTTGATCTACAGCTGTTGTAGCAAACCCTGCACGATTTTTCAGCAGCCACAATAAAATTGTATTCGTTTGGAGGGCTAAAAAGTAAACCCACACGTCCAACTGCCTCAGCTCCTGCCACGGTAAATGTCAAGATAGAACAATCCATCTTTTGCTTGGGAAGAAATAACCTAGCCTAACAGACCTTGTGTGATTCAGCAGCACTTCCATTAATCAGTCAGTCATTTGCAAGAAAAGGTTTTGTCATTTTGTTTGTGTTAATGCGGGACTTATTCAAAAGCAAACAAGCTGAAAGTATAAGCTTAAAACATGCCAAACATCTTTTACATTTCCTGGAAACATCTGTTTTTAGTCTAGTCCTAGGCACATGTTTGTGGTTGCATGTTTGAGCTTGTTTAGCTTGCCAGATACCTTGTCTGTACTGCAGCACAGCTGACATGATATCCTGAAACACAGCATGGAAGTATCTGTAAAACACGATGTTCCCAGTAAATCTGTTCAACTTTCATTGTGACTTTCTTGTAATGAAAGAAACAACTCCAAAGCTCCGTGACAGCCTTCTGCCATCACTGTGTGGTGCAATTAATTAGTTAAGTTTAGAAATCCTGTACATGCCTCGCTGGTAATATCCAGAAGACTGAGAGCGATCCCGATAGCACATGCCTCACATGCTCAAAACTCCTATTAAACTTAATGGGAGTTTGGGGGGATGCGAGGAATGCAGGATTGACCTTTATGGTTAAAGATGAATGTGTGCTCTAGACTTCAAAGATTAGGTGCCCCTGCCAGTCTGGAGTGTGCGAGAGATCGGCACGCCAAGTGCCAAAGGCATCTGCTAAATATCACGCCACAGCTCAAAGCTGTAATTAAGAAAAATATAAACTGGCTCAAGGAAGAAAAATATTAGTAATAATTGAAAATGCTTTGGCTGTTGCTTTTGTCCTGATGATCTCATTAGTTTTGGTTACAGAAACAGTTCTCACACTGGTTGACGTGGGGCATGCTTTGTTTGTGCTCTCATTCTACCCACATCTTTCCCTGTTAACTTTTATTGCTCGATACAAAGGTCAAATCGAAGGCTTAATTAAATTGTATATGGGGAAACTATAAACTTCTTTTGGAAGGGAGTACAAAAACATTGCAAGCCATCCCAACTCCTCTCCCCCAGACACTCCTTAATTTCTCGAGAAGAAAAAGAGCGTGTGTTGCTGGCACTTTTTCCCTTAAGGGGAAACTGCACCTTCTCTTGCTTGAAAATTTACATGTTACAAATATCCAGCCTTTTCATAAGCTGCTAATTGTATTGGCAACTGACATTTGTAACGAGGATTTTAATTTAGCTCTGCAGCTCTAAACAGACAAAGCTCCATTTTGTGAAAAGAGCGGATGTGATCTTATAATAGTAGCAAAGTGCAACTCATAGCAAGGATTAGAACTTCTGCTTGATTCTAAACAGAGATCGCACCACCAAGATAAATACTATTACCCACCTGCTTGAAATTGGGGAATGTCTCTCAGCCCTAAGGCCTAAAACTGAAAAGCAGCATCTCTCTCAGCTGAAAAAACTCACAGGTCATATATAAGCACCATTTACAGTTCCTTCACCCCATAAGAAGAAAATCACATAGCTTGAGAAGAAGGTCAGGTCTGAGCATGTTACAGCCTGTGCACTAGCAACCAATCCCCAAGAACATTCAGGCCTCCATGTGACAGGTTAACTGCCAGAGCTGAGCATTTACACACCACTGAGGTTCTCAGAGCTCCTGTTCAGCTGTTGCCTAGCCCTAGGGGTGCAACAATTCTGTAGATCCTTCTGCTTCCATCTCCAAAAGCCCTACAACCTTTATGGTTCTGCAGCGGACCAGACAAGCTCCAGGGAGCTGTGAGCTCCTCAGCCCTTGGGGTGCTGTGATGGAGGATGGCCTGCAGGTCTCCTCTGCTCTGCCAGACCTTGCCAGCATAGGCTTGAAGGATCACAGCAAATCCTAAGACAGCAGATAGACCTCTGCCAACTAGGGCAGTAGTGAAAATGCACACTGATAATAGCCAATGCCTAGGTTCAAATCCTTCCCATGAGTGCTTAAAAGGGGAGCATGATCCAAGGTCTCTGGTGCTCCATCCACTCAGAAAAGGTGTGCAGAGAGGGGTGTCCCTCTGACTGAAGCAGGCTCTGCAATGTTGCTACATGCTCTAACTACCTGGGTCTACCCCGAGAGTAAACTGGTCCCAAATACACCAGAAAGCACTACTCAAATAAAGTAATGGGGTGTCAGCAAAAAGAGAAGGGGCAATAGAAACTGTTCCATGCCACTGAGTGAGGTCTCTTTGTGCCTCACAAGGAGACCCCAGTGAGGGGCAGGAAGATGGACTGCTATCTGCTTAGGAAGCCATATCTCACATTTTGACATAAATAGATGTATCTGTAAGGAGTGAGCAGGAGAAAATAAACCACCAAAGGGTTCTCCTCTCACCAGAGAGCTCGGTGACTCAGGGCAGGGCCCTGTTAGCTCACAGCTGCCTTTGTGAGGCAGGGGGCATTCAACACACCTCAAGCAGCCCCTGAATACAATAACCACAAACAAGGTATCAACTTCCAGCGTGGCAGGCACAGAAAAACATTACAAACATCTCTATAAGCCATCTGGAAGGTTCTTCCCACCCTGCAAACATGCTGCTCGTATCTTTTCTCACTCTCCAAAAACCAGTCAGATTCTCCCAGTTGTTCACATTGCTTCCTAAGAAGCTTGGGTGGACAGGATTCCTGCTGCAGGATTTTGAGGGTGGTGAGCCACTGGAACAAGTTGCCCAGGGAGGTTGTGGATACCTCAACACTAGATGTGTTCAAGACTAGGTCGGATGGAGCTTTGAGCAATCTGGTCTAGTGGGAGGTGTCCCTGCCATGGCAGAGCGGGTGGAACTAAATGATCTTTAAGGTCTCTCCCAACCTAAACCATTCTGTGATTCTATGAACCCACCAGATCCCAATGGCTGCAGTGAGGATTTCAAATGTTTCCTGTATTTCTGCCATTTCTTGAGCACAGATAGAACCTTTATACTAAAAATCTTTTAAAGAGGTTCTAATAGGATATAGGCATAATTGATGCTTGATTATAGAATAAACACTGAAACCACTTCAATCCACATATCATCTGATTTCTTTTAATCTAGATGAGAGAAAGGATTAGTTACAGTGCCAAAGGATAGCTCTCTGGTCCTTGGATCAATCAGTAGGAAACATTTGTTTGTTGAATCTTTCCAGTATTTCATTTCAGTCAGAACTGAAATCAAAAGAAACTGTGGCAAGATATTACCCAGGATTAATCGTTTCGGACTGAATATCAAGAGCAGTAAAGGAAAACATCCCAGCATTAGGCTCGCTTCAGCTCTGGCATGGCAAGTTGAAATTAGTCTTTTCTCCTGCTCTAGTCTGGCAACTCTTCAGCACACCCATCCTCTATTTCACATTGCTGGGTTTATCCAGCCAACCAGAACCCCAGCTCTATCACAGCTGACAGTTATTGACGGCAAGGATGATTAGAGCCATCACTCTGCTGAATCTCTGTGGCAAGGAGAACATGTTTCATGTGAAAATACCACACGGCTTAAAAGCATTATCTTATTAGTAGCGTGCAGGGAAACTGATGAACCCTTATCACATTCAGCAGGATGACGAATACCCAAATCAGCACAAATGCAAAGGAGATATACAACCAGGGGTAAAAAAAAAAAAATAAACTTTTCTAATAAAATGTCTACAAAATGAAGCACTATCCATTAGCATATGCATAAGACTGTGCTCAGGCAGCGCTCAGGCTGTGGAGCAAATTAAAGGAAGGAAATTCCTGTTTGGAGCTGGCAATGATCCCATTCCCCAGTTCTGTTCTGGGAGGGTGAGGACTGTTCCTTCCAGTTTTCATGGGAGACATGTACACCAAAACCACTGGGACTGAGGTTAGCTAGTCTGCTAATACTATGGTACATAACAGACTGAGAGCTGGAAATCTTTCCCCCTCTTCAGGGCAATGACACTGCTCAACTTTACATTGGCCAGGGTTCTCCCACTTAGCCATGTGGAAAAAACACTTCCACCCATAGCTTACACATCAGATGAAAACCCCTTGAGGTATTAACTCCATCATGAGAATGACAAAAACACCATTTTGAGAGTGATGAACATGGCATTAGAACTCAAAGGTCTGCAACTGGCTTCTCTCTACACTGACATACTCAAGCTTGACTGCCCAGGTGAGAACAGTAACAAAGCCAGCATGGTTCCCAAAGCCCTCTTCAGGCACCTGCAGCACCTCTCCAACAGGTCATACCAAGGGGCTGACGGTGGTAATGAGGTAATGTATCAGGTTTTAAGGAGGAGGAGTTTGGAAAGCATGAAAGCAGCAGGGTGTTGCTGCAAGTGGAGACTCCAGATCAGGAAACTAGACTTGAATTAATATATAAAGGACCTTCTCTGCTTGTTCCTGTTCACAAAATCGTTGTGGATGGATGCAGAGCACTTCTTAGGCGACTGAACACATGGCTTGACTTCTGTGTGCTTCCACCCAGCCAAAGAAGCTTTGACAGGCACTCAGTCTACTCTTGGAGATTTATCAGCTATTGCCAATTTCTTTCTGCCACAAGAGCTCCAATAGAGGGAAAAACCTGCTGGAAGTTGATGGGAGCTGACACCGTGATCGTTTGGCACTGCTGCAGTCTGTTATGCAAATAGACATCAGTGGACTTTGTAAAACATAAATTATGTAAATGCCCATTTGGAGACTCCTCAAAATGCAGATTACTTGCCTGATGTTTGGAGACAATTAACATCTCTGGCGTGAACCTGTACTCGGGGACTGCTCTGCTGCAGCCTGTGGATGTTTAGGCCAAGCAAACCTTATTTTGCATGCAGGTTCAACCTTGGTGTGATGGACTTCTGCTGTAAATGTCGACTGTGTCATGATCTATTTAAGCCACATATAACTGACACCATTGGTTTTAAGATACCCTTCAATTTACTACTGTAGCAGTGCTCTAAAAGACCCGATCTGGAATTCAGGTATGCACTGGTTCACTTGGGATTACGAAGGGGTTTTCTTTTTAATTAAGACTTTGTGTTTTAATTGATGCGTGCTAAACATCTACATGTCTGCATGATGCCACGAGGCTCATTCTCCTGTGGGTTGAAGTCTTGGTTCTCCAGCTCTGCAACCCTGTTCCTGGGTGAAACTTGAGTCAAAGCCAAAATGTGACCAGCATAGACAAACAGGACTTTGGGCTTGACTACGAGCTCAGGCCATAAGCTTGAGGTGATAGGTACAGGTCAATTCCTTCAGGGTGCTTAGTACTCATCAGGAAGGCTGGGTTCCCACTCAGGAATTAAATCAAGCAGTTTTATTTTTTTATTTTAGAGCATACTAAGCATCTTGGATCGTTCTCAGTAGGCTCATTCCTGTCCTCTGAGATCTTGCAAAAATCAGGTCAAGCAGTATAACCTTTGCTAGAAAAGAAAACATCATAGAGTATCTATTTGGGTAAAGAATTTGGAGAAACTAGGTTTTCAGGAGTGGTAAACTCAGCATCTGCTGGACTTCATTAAATTCTTGTTTAGCTTGAGTTGAGATGGATGAAATTAACCTTTATACCTCAACAGTGCTCTTACTATTTGAAGCAATTGAATCAAAGTAGCTTACCAAGGGCATCTTTCTACCTTCTAACTTCAAAGAACATTTATTCAGAGATAGCATATGAGGATCACATAATTGAAGCCAGCTGATGGAGAAAGGGCTGCTTACTGAGTTAGCTGGGGAAAAAATACCTAATTTAAGGATAGATTAGAGATCTGAAACAAAGTTCATGAAGACTGGTGTGTTACAAAGCAGAGATAACAGCTTCCCAGACTGGTAGGGAGAGTGCAAGGTGAAAGAAGAGCCTTTCTGATCACTGTTGGCTGAGTAGTATCCCTGAGCCATGAACCACTTCCTATAAAACACAAGGAGCTCACAAGACAATTTGTAACCATTCATTTTTTTCTGTTTGCCCGTTTAGGCTCTTCAGGTCATGGACAATAATTTCTGTGGACCTAGAGTAGCCAAGTACCATAGGGTCATGATCTTGACTGAGGCACTCATGCTCTACTGTCAAATCCATAATGGGGAGACACATACCTTGATTCACAACAGTGAATCAACAACAGTGAACATTTTTGATTTAATTGAAACCCAACATTTACTGGTATCCAGAACAGTTACCAAGTTACCAGCCAGTAATGTTGCAATCAAACCTTAAACTAGAAACCCCACAAATTTGTAGCAATCTATTTACAAGTCTAGATTACATTCAAAATAATTAAGAGATAGGACTAATAATTTCTCTGAACCTTCTCCAACTGAAAGGTGTTGGGATATGCACTAAACAACACCCTTCTAATGACATCTCCAAAGCTTAAAGCAAGTCAAGACAGGCTGCTGTAATAAAATAGAGATAGATACTGCTGTGATATGTCACCAAGCCCCAAGAACCCTTAGGTTCTGACATGGCTGCTCCATAAGGCAGAAGATATTGTGAGATGAGACCTAGCAACACCCAGAGCATTTATTTCTAGCTATGGCGTGGGCAAAGAAAAGGCAGGAGGAGAGACAATCTCGTATCTATTTCTCTGCCACAAATTGCTGTATCTCACTGAATATCAGACAGCAGTTTAGTTCTGCCACTGAGAGTAAATGAGAAAAATTGCTGTGGAATGACAGTGCTCATGCAACTCTAAAAACATAGTTATTGTGTAAAACACCAAGCCTTGTGTAAGAATTACTGTAGTATCATCCCTTGAGAGAAAACAAGTCCCTTTTACATGGGCTGATGATCAATCTCTCCCACCACCACTTTTCCACCAGTTTCCATTAAAAAACTAGAAGCAAATTGTTTATCTTATAAATTACAGTTCTTACACCAAGGTGAGTTTGAAACTGAACTGGGAGAAGTGCCTGAAGTTTGCTTTGGACTTTACTGTTATTCACCAGTTACTCAGGGATATTTTTTGGTGATAGGTTTTGCTTAAAACTGAGCATCTGACCGAGTATCTGAAAACCAGAATTGTACCAAACTGTCTCCAACTAGTGAATCAGAGCGTGGTGGAGCATGGGCAGGCAGGAGAAGAGGTGGCCAAACACCACTCATCCAGGTGTCCCCTGTTTAACCAAACAGGAAAAGGAGAAGTCTGAGGTGGTGGGATGGGGCACATGGTGACAACCAAGAGAGAAAAACCTCTGTTTGCATTGAAACTGGCAGGGATGTGAAGGGCCACGAGAAGGACTCATCACCAGCGAAAGGGAAATTCAGAAAACCATGTACCCACTGATGAATGGGACAGAGAGACAGAGGACTCAGAAAAGCCTGAAGTATTAGAAGCCTTCCCTGCCCTGGCTTCACTGACAAGACCATTGCTCAGGTTTCTGTGGCTGAGTCTGGGGAGTGACGTATTTCCCATGGTAGAAGAAAATCAGGTTAGGGAGGGTGTGGTGAGGCTGGGCTGAGGACTAGTATTTGGGCTGCACAGGAAGCTGGCTGTGTGAACCTGTAAAAACTCACTCATTGAAGGTATTAAGAACCAGACTAGGCACATAGGAACGGTTTTGGTGGAGCTGACTCTGGCTGGGAGCACAGACATACACTAGAGAAGCTTCTTCATCTCTGCTTTCAATCTTCCAATGATCTACTCATTTTGATGAATCTATTCCATGTGAAAAGCAAATCAGAATGAACCCTTCGATCAGTTTGTGACTAAATTTGTAACTATCTATAAAAACTGAGGGTGAACATCTTGTCAAAGGAATATACATTGGCAGCTATTGCTGATGAATTGCTATCAACAGGCATTAAAGCTGCAAATGGCAAGGTGCTGGCAAAGGGAGAGGAATTGCTGCAGAAAGTAAAAAGCCAATCTGTATGATGAACAGAGTGTACATAAAGTAGAGCAAATTACCAGACACACAGGCAGGAGACTACAGAGGCATGGGAGCTGATTAAGAAGTCCTTGTGAAGAAATCTTGAAGGCTGGCCAGTTCCTCCTAATTCTCTGGCATCCGTTGCAGCTCGTGAAAAGAGCACTGTCTGTGATACACGTGGTCATGTATTACAGGGAGACGATGGATGTGCAATGCCACTGCAAATGGCTGCTTGGAACTGCCACCCCCCCCTGCAGAACAATCCTGCTTTTCAAAGCCTCAGCATCTTGGATAAAAGCCAAAGAGGGAGACTTGAAAGGCCCAGCTCCCAAATTCCTTGGTGAGGAATAAGCTGGGCGTGTGGCTGGATGCGCCTCGTGTCACTGGCACCCCGGGTGTGTGACAGTTGGAGGCTCTGCTGCTGGGGTTTTACCTCCTGAACACCTTATTCTGTATATTTGTAACCTGAGCGAGAGGTGACAGCCACCAGACCTCACCAGCCCAGAGACTGCTCCTTTTCCTTAAAACCAGAAGCCTGAGTTTTATTCTTTTTCCACTTCCTGGGTTTTCTCAAGACATTATTTTTCTCCATTTCTTTCTAATTAAATACAAAGGAACCCTGCTCTTCAATCTGCTAACTAGAATAAAAACAAATGACTTTCTGAACAAGAATATTCATTATGGACCTCTGCTAGTTCAAATGGTGGAAACCTGCAGCAGCTAAGCACTCTCAGGTGTTCTGGGTTTTTTCCATTACAGAAAAAAATATGGATCATTTGAGGTTTGTCTCCAATATTGTTAATAATGGTTTGTACTTGGGAAAAATTAATCGTAACAGGACTGAATTTGATACAACTGAAAGTTGAGCTTGGCTTACAGTCATAAAGGGACTGATGAAGCTCAAGGCTTCTATTGGAAGACTAGTCTCTACTTTACCTGCTACCCAGGAGAATTTCAAGACAGAAAAATCACAAATATGACCAAAAGTCCATTTTAAATGCCCATTTGAAAATTATCAGTGCTTTAATTCTTCCCTTTTATGAGATAGTCTGCTGTAAACGAAAGCTGAGTAGGCAGAGGTAGCCTGTTAAAAATTCATTACCATCTTTTTGCTGACATGTTAAAAAGGACAGCCCCTCCCAAATTACCAACATGACTGCTTTAACTGGGGAGTCTGGTGTTGCAGCAATGGAAATAATAAAGCTTGGATGAAATTTTGATTGTTGAACTATAGGAACTTTGATTGTTGAATTACAGGAACTTACTTTCTTCACTGCTCTATAGTGGAAATAATAGGAAACAGGCAATTGCAAACATCAGCCAAATGCTTTTCCCAGGGTGCGTCTAAGTAAGTTGTATTGTTTTAGATAAAACAAGCATCTGGAACTCCCACTAAAAGCAAGACCTTGAAATGCATCTCAGAGCAAACCCAACTGCAGTGCTGTAGCAGCACCAGGGAGCACAGCTTATCAGTTCTCTCTGTGGTGGGAGCAGCTACATCATGCCCAGAAACATCTCCAGGTCATCTTCCACTGGATCTTCTTCAGCAGCTGATCCAGGGGTGACCAAACACAATTTGTTTGAGCAAGGTCAGTATCTGGGACAGCTTTTCTTGGTGTACTGGGGAGAAACCATCCTGCCCCAACACATATTATCGCTGCACATGTTGTAGCTGCCAGAGCGGGGGAAGAAGGGGAGACACTGAACATCAGGGTGGGGATGGCATCAGGATGGGAGGAAAAGGTACAGTTGCTGTCTATAGGTTCTCAGGAGGACCTGTATTTTGGTCTAAAGCAGCAAGGTGAGCCAAGTTTCATCTTTCTTTAAAAAAAACTTCTGGCTTTTGAAATGGAAACATGCTGCACGTGCAGCCATGGGGCCCTCTTCCGCTTCTTCGCACCACACCATAGTTACATCTGAGGATGATGTAAAACATTGCTTTCCACCAAGTACAAGAAGAATTGTGTCTGGCCTCACAGAACTCTCAATGACCACCTTAAGGTCAAGGCACCAGTGAAGCAAGTCTGAACAATCTCCCCCCGGCTTCAACCATTAAATGTTTCCCTTGGGTTTGGATCACAAGGCACTGAGGGAAACTGCTCCTTCAGCACTGCCCAACGTGCCCAGCTCTGTGTGCTGCTGCTTCCCAGTGCCAGCTGGAGGGTGGAGCACAACACCACACCCCAGCAAGCAGATACACAAACATCTACAGGTATAGAATACTTTGGACTCAGGTGTTATTGTGCTCTTATTTAGCTTTTATGCCCACAAAATTAAAAGTACGGTTTTTCAACAGTTCTGAAGCTGTGCTGATAGAGTATTACATAACGTCTAAAAGATCTGCCTGTAAAATATGACAGAAAAATGAATGTAACAAAGTCCTCCAAAACCCCAGCCTCGCTCCCAGAGACACCACATCCTTGTAATCCTGGAATTCTTTAGTGGTTAAAGTCATACTTCAGTTGAATTCCCAGTGTTTGGGTAAAATTACCATACAGCAGCCAAGTAATTTATATTCTTATTTGGAAGGAGCTTTCTAAATTCTGCTTTACTACAGATGCCAGCCTCTATACTATATTCTACTATTTGCCAGTGAAAGCTTTTCTTTAGAGTCAAGACATTCAGATGAATCACGTTTTCTTTGCATCTTTTTTAAATGAAAGGTTTCCTTGTCTCTGTAATTCCCACTCCCCACCCTCCAGTTTCTATTGCTTTCACTGCACAGAGCCAGACTGTGGTATTTATTCCCTTACTGAACAATGAATAGTACAACATGGCAGTGAAAGCCCTTCGGAAATCAATGAGACTTTTTATGGAGCGTGGTGCTACTCATTGTGAGCAGGAGTGTTTCAGTCTGGCCTGAAGAAAGATCCAAGATGACATAAATTGAAATGAATACAGTTACTCACCACTATAATACACATGTTAAAGAGGAGAGACCTGGGCAGATGGAAAACCATTGCAGTAACTGCCAGATATTTTGATCCCCTAAAGCAGGTACCAAGGGACTCTGGGAATTCTTAAATCAAAGAATTACTGTTTTAGTACTAATTCCATAAAAATGAATGGAAGAAGCAAATTTTTACATTTCTAAATAGTCTTTCATTCTAGAGCCCAAATAGATGCTACAAACAGTAAATGTGGCAGCACTCCTAGGAAGTGGTATTCCCATTTTTCAGATAAGATAACAGAGACATGAAGAGGCTAAAATATCTAAGTGGTGGTCACAGAAGAAACTTGCAGTTACCATCAGAGTCAGCAATACATCTGCATCCTTCAGTCCAGAACCAGATGCAACCAGATGTCATTTCATTCTAGGTTTAAGCGTTTACTAAAAGGTACTTTACCACATCTCCAAGTCAAAATCAAACTGCACAAGTAATGACACGCTGAGGTTCAAGCTTGGAGCTCACATGTGGCTCATGATTCTTAGCCCCCAATATCTGATGAGGGATTGTTTTTGTCCTGTTTGTACAGCTCCAAGCACAACAGTGTCCTGATCTAACACTGGGGCTCCTGGATGAGTAAAAACCAGGAATATTTGGAGCAGGATCCATCATTTACTGTATTTACATAGGGTGTACCATAACTGAATGCCTGAGCTTGCTAAGAAGGATGGGCATCAAAAATAGAAAAAGAAGAATGATGTTATGGCTCTTGAAAAACAATAAAAATCAGATGTGATGATACAAGCACACAACAGGTTCTGCTCGTGAGGGGCAGCAAATCACAAGTTGGAAGCACTAAGGGCAGTGTTACAGTGGGGGAAACTGTCAGCAAACAGACATGGGACAGGGAAAGAAGAAATAGCTTTCTCCAAGTTATGCAGCCTCTTAGAAATTTCACATCTGATGTGATACAGGTTACACTGAAGGTCTGGTGAGACTGGTATTTGTGTGTGTGCTGGTGGGGCTTTATTAATACTTCCTACAATGGAAACCAATTGTACCAGGTACTTGAAGCACTACTTGGCAGACTTATTACAAACAACTCTTCAATTCAGGAATTCTCAACTTCTATAAGAATTCACAAAGCCACCCAACCTGCCTCTACAAAATGAAGTTACTCAATGACAACATTTGCCTCAGCATCTGGAGGTTACCATGCAACATACTCATCAAGCCTTGCCTGCAAAGGCTGAGAGAGGCCATACCTTGCTTTTTGGCCTGCCTGCTACAGTGTTAGATTATTATCCTTGAAATACACTGAGTGATTATGTAGAGCTAACTTCATGCTTGACTAAGTATACAATGCAATTAACATTTTAAAGCCATTTGGTACATGTCTAATCTTACTGCTGTCTTCCTATTTTTCCCCATTCCCATATTTACTGATCCTCATTTATTTGCTTTTGCCTTGGCCTACACTGAGCTATCAAATCTCTCCTTCCAAGTCAGCATAAATCAAGAGCCAGCTCAGTGGCAGGTCACAGGCACATGGTACAAAGCAAAGGGTGGAGTAGACTTGGTTGTAAATATCACAGTGAAATGGAAACACCATCCAAAAACATTTACCACAGGTTAATAATTCTGGACTGGGTTCTGTGAGAGACAGAGAATGGAGAGATTTGGACCGAAGAGTCTACAAAGGACTTAGTGCTCAGCATAGCTGGAATATTCTCATCTGATCTCACCTGACACCACCAGAACCACATCTGAACCTCCAAGTGAGATCCTTTGGTTCATATCATGCTGGAGAAGAACTAAAGATGACAGAAGATCATCTTGTGCTCAGAGCTGAAGGTGGTGCTTCGATTGCAGCAACAATGTGATAGTGGCAGTGCTGACGTTTGCACAGTCAAAACAGGCAGAAAGGGCTTCTCCTGTTGCCACACATGGCACAGACCCAGTCTGGCTGCCAACCTTTGGCTCTGCTTCTCTCTCAGTCTCTTCACATCTCATTCTGTTTTGCCTTTTGCACACATGAAATCATGTGCACTTTCCAAGAGAGATGCTGAGGGCATAAAACACTCATCACCCCCAGGTTTCTAGGAGGAAAACTCAGATTCTTTTCTCAGGTAACCTTTATCTGGGATGGGCAGTAGTTGTGGAGGGAGCTCCCCTTGTGTGCAGGGTCCTAGCATGAAACCCTTAAGGAACTACTTGCATATAAAATCTTTGCACTTGTCTGCATCCAAACAAGGAGAGAACATATGGTTTGACTCCAACTAACACACCAAAATGTTAAGAATCATCTGTTCTAAAAGACAAAAGGTTGTTAAGATGTATAGGTAAGGTGGGTAACCCCAAACCTCAAATGGAATGGGTTTCCCCATACACACGTGCTGCAGGAGGGACCTGCCATCCTGTGCAGCCACAGGCACTTTGGGGCAGCAATTGGCTGGTGGAAGTGGAGGAACGTGCAGCAGAGTGCATGGGGGGGCCCATATTGCACTTAGTCCCTCCTAGACTGGAGTAACAGCTGCACCCCGCTATATCACATCTGATGAAGAGCCCTCAAGACCTTCAGCTGTCAGACAAAGAGGAAATGCACCTCATGGCAAGCAGTGGCTGGGCTGCCTCACAACAGAGATAAGGATCTGGGTGGCTGCACACTGTAAGGGATGGTAAGTGCTTTTTTTTCCACTCCAAAAGTAAAGGAATTACAGGAGTTCACATGATACCCAAGCCCATCTCCTGATGATCTTCTGCTTATTTCCCCCTAGGTGGCTGGGAAGGGAAACACTTCTTTTGTGACAGTGGCAAACCAAAGAAAGGGGAAAAAAGTGGGGAGCAATGCCTAAACCAAGAGAGAGGCTTGATGGAAAAAAATCTTTCCCTAGATACTTCTGGCATCTCAGAATATGAATTACTTACTCTTATTTATACTAGAGAGGTGCCTGGAATAATCTGGGGAGGAATAAGGGCCTCTGACTTGCTCAAAAAGCATTGTTGAGAGGAAAGCTGAAGGCACTATTTGCTTGTACCCAGCAACTTCTCTATGCAGTCTGATGGGTATCACATTGTGTTATGCATGAGCACAAAAGAGAGCACAGAGGAGCCCAGTTCTTTAATAGAACCTCAAAAATAAAGAGTTTTGAAAGGAGATTTCCCCCGCACTCTTGAAGAAGTCACTATATCTGCTCAAAAGAGTCCCTGTGGGGAAATAAACCTTCAGAACTCTCCTGTAAAAAGCTCCATTGCATTTAATCCTTCTTGAAATATAACCTGGGGTGCCAAGCAGGGGAAAAAAATGGGAACAATGGAGAAGAGAAGCTCATATACCAAAATACCTCTGACAACAACCCTGGGCTATACTCCAGCATGACCAGTTGTCCCCCAGACAAACCTGGGTGGGTTTCAGTTTTCTGTGGGAGTGTCCCACCAGGCAGGAAAACCTCAAATCAACCATATTTAGAATCTTTACTGCTACCTGCTTATTTAGCTCTATCAGATACAATTCACACCTGGAATGCTTCTTTCTTGGTCTGGCTCAGGAATGCACAGACTTGTAAAAAGCAGACAGAGCACTGCTCATTTGTATCACCTCTGAGAAAAGATGCTCTGAGCTCCTGCAGCTCTCTGTATTCCCTGGGCAATGTTCTCCATAGTGTCAGTTTCTGCTCAGCATCCAGCTCAGAGTGAACACAGACAGGTATTTGCTCTCATAATTACCGTGTGATAGTAGGGATTATACTCTGTCCTGAATCTGCCATCTCCCTCTAGACCTGGTGGGATGACTGGCACTCATTAGAAATGAACTTACCAGTATTTTGACTTGCAATCAACTGTCTCTTCCCTGGTAGCTCACATATATACCTTTCTATTTGATAGGATACAGTAGCTCACATCGATATTTGAAATAAGTGCCACCAAACCTCAGAGATTAATGGGCTGTGATTTGTAATTGTCCCAGCAGAACATGCCACACACATTGCTACTGCTGAGGAGTCACGTCGTGGGCTTGACCCCTGGTTGGGAAATGGCTCCACACACAGTCAGGAGTGGTGAGAGACAAGGATGAAACAGAAGAGGGCTGCAGGGGCTGCTCCCTTCCTTGCTTGCTATGATTACCACTATGATTTTACTGTAATTTCCCTTGAAGTGCAGCACTCTGGTCTTTCTCTTCTCAAGTCTCTGGGTCCAGAGGTGATGGGGAAAGATGTCCTGTAAATCTGGATAGCAGCATCTGTGGGCAGTGCCTTTCTCAATGCTGACTGGGAATCACAGAAGAGCTAGACTGAAAGATCTCCTAATGGATGCTGCTAGGAGACAAAAAAGACATCTTCAATAGAAGAAGGCTATCACCTAGCATGGACATGTCACCAGGGCCATACAACACATGCAAAGGAGCTGCAGACCTGCTGTGCCTACAAACACTCCTTGTTCCCTAAACACTTCCCTAGAGAAATCAGACTTCAAAGCAAAATGCAGCATTTCCCCCAAAGAAGTGACCTCCCTAAGAAGCATCTCCTGCCAGCTACTGAGACAATCAGCCTTACATAGAGCCACAGGTATTTCAAACCAAAAGTCAAACACCTGAAGGCACATTTGAGGGAACACTCCTCTCCAGACCCTCTAGAGAAGAGCATATTGAGACAGGGAGTTTGGTGGCCTGGACGGACCTCACTGTCGTGATCCAGTTATCACTTGTTCTGCTTTACTAAATGATTAAACAGCATCAGCGAAATAAAGTCAAAATTATTCCAACTGATGTGATGAACATTTTGAGTAAGACCACAGGAGACATGCTTTGTCTCCCTAGTGTCCCAGAGGTAGTCCTTATGTTTGTGGATTGTGGGGGGCAGGTGGGTACCACAGAGCCTCCAGCTCAGCCAGAGGTAGCTCCTGGAGCCACAGACACAATCTGGCAAACCCAATCTCCTTTGATTCCCATTTCCAGTGCTGTGGAAGGGAATTTATCTTCTTCACGAGGTTGCAGAGAGAATAAAATCACTTTGTAACTGATCCACACACATACACTGCAGTGACAAGTCTATACAGTTCTGCAGGCATGTCCTACATCCTTTCCATAGGAAAGAGATTAATCCTGAGGAACTGTCACTGAAAGGCTTCTGTGAACAAATCTAAAAAGTGTTCCTTTTACTACTTAAAAAGTAAGACAAAAAAAGCACAGGAGAGATTCTTAGTGTTCAGGGATGATTGATTGGGGTTTTACTGAGTCTCCCCCCAAGTTTTCCTTGTTAGCATTTGATCAAAGGGATCAAATGTATCTTTTCTGTTACAGGTAACTCCATACGTAGGGAGAAGTAAGGAGGGATTCTTCAATGTCTGTGTCACACTTGTGAGAGAAAAATCCTCTTTTCTAGCAATTTTATAAGCTTGAAGGAAATATGGAAAGTTTGGTACCTTACAATTTAAAAAAACCTAAATTATAGTTAGCTTCATATTACCCAGGAAAATGTTGTTGCAGCATATTTAATGTATATGAGCAGGCCTGCTAGCTGAAAAGTCTTATCTCTGGAATAATTACTTTCTAACTGAAAGCAAACATTAATCAATACACTAAAAATCTCATGAATTTGATTCTTTGTTGTAAAAGACATCAAAGCAATGATAAACTTGAATAAATGAACTGAGGCAATAAAAAACTCTTCCCAAATTTATTTTTCAGAGGTTTGCTTATGTATTGAAAACAAGAAAATAAATTAAGGGTTGTGTCTGCATTAAAATCAAAGAGAATTTCACCATGTATTTACAAATACTGAGGGAAACATTTCTTTACTGAAGCTGTCCAAGAGTTTGATTTTATCTAAGCCACGTCACTGAATAAAGCATATTTTAATTAAAATCCTTACTGCACCAAACTCCTCAAGTCAATGCTTACATCCCATTAACTTGAAATGCACTTCAACACTTTGCCGAGTAGGGATGGTCAGCTGATTTTAGGAGATCTCTGCAATGAATCAGCTTCTACCAAGTCAATGGAAATCTGCAGACAGCTTGTCACAGTATTTGAGAGCCATTCAGGAACATGAGAAGGTCACCCATCTACAGCTGCATTGGAGATGTCTCCACATACAGTCACACTGCGAGTGACTCAGAGCTTTGTCCCACACGTCCTACTCTCATTGGAAGTCATCCAAAAGAGCAACCACTACACACCCAGCCTCCTACATGCCACCTTACTCTGATTGTCTAGCTCCTGGTAAGGAATACATGGACAGATGTCCCCTCCATGGCTTTTAAGGATGGGGACAGCCCATAGTGGCACAGCCCATGCTGCCCTCCTCTCTGAGGCAGGACTGCAGTAGCCACCTTGTAGCTACCTAGTGTGCACCTAGTTCCTCTGGGGAGGTGGCTGCACCTTTTAATCTCTTGCATGAAGACATGAATGGCCATCAAGAATGCTTGAAAGTCTTGTGTGAGGAGAAAGGTGCTCAGCACATGAGAGGCCATTTCAGCCTAGAGTTATGAGGCTGGGAATGAAAACGGGTGTTTTCATTTCCTGGAGCAGATGAAACCTGGTCATGTCTCTCTATGGGAGCTGGGGAAAGGATCCAAGAGATCCAGTCTGGGAAGGAACTCGTGCAGGTGACTGAGCATTAGCTCCTGGATTCCCTTAACAGTTGATAACAGCAGCAGCAGAAAGGTGATCCTCATGGAATGACAGAGCAGTCAGCAGGTTGCTTTGAGCTCAGATATCCACCTTTGAGCTCTAGAGACACTTAAACAAATGAAAAGGGAATCCTTCATTGACAGGGATATTTACTTAAATCCAAGCAAAAATATAACTCAGACATGTTTACTTTCGTTTTGTTGCTGACAGAAGATACGAGCAGACACCAGGTCTCATGTCATCGTTAGAAGGCTAATGGATGAGTCTGGAAGTCTCTGTAAGTTCTTAATGAAACAGCAATACTAAAGAAAAAAATGGGCATGCACAAAGGAAGTTTAAATTCCACTGAAGGGGCAAAACAAGTAGTAATAAATGTTTCAGTCACAACTACTTGCATGCACAAGACCAACTGCTGCACAGAAATAAAAAGCATTTAACTGCACCTCCTTCAAATGTTGGTGTCTGTTTTGTATGAGGAAAGGAGAACTGGAAAGTTTTAAGCTGAATCACCTCTTGTTTCAAGACAATTTTAAATGCTTGCCTGCTTCAATGGAAAAACTTTTACTACTTAATTTGAATCAAGGATTTAGTGCTTTTCTTAGATATGAATACACAATTCCTAGGATTTCAGCTTGTCTTCTTCTCAAACAGCCAACCTGTCTCTCCCTTGTTAGCACCGAGACAGCTGTTTGCTGCCATTTGGTGAGTTTGAACATGACTGTGGTGGTACCAAAACCTTAGACCAGCACTGTACGTGCTCAGCATGGCTGAATGGCACGCACCTCGTACGCCTGGTGATTTCACACGTAGTCCTGCCCGGGATCTGTGGGTAGAAGCAAAGCAGCCTGTCTTTAGAGGCATCAACACCATGGCCAGCAGGACTAGCAGAGCCTCAGCATCTCTCAGGATTGGGCCCATGGATTTCTGAAACATGCCACACCAACAAAACGCCTGTAGCACATCACTCCTCACTGCTGGTCTCTAGTGACCTAGAAGGCAGCAGTTCAGAGCTCAGACAAATCTGGTAGAAAAGCTGTAGCTGACTCAACAAGCTGCCTTGGGAACCGGTGGCCTTTTGCAAGTCCACACGGGCAGCTCTGGAGTTGAAGGAGCTGCATGGCTCAGACAGGGCAGCTGTTTTTGTGGGCTTTGATCATCACAGATGCCAAGACATGTAACCGCAGTTGACAAATCTGCTGAAAACATTCGCCACAATTTTCATACTATCTCCTTGAAAATGTAAACTGTCCCCTTTTCCACTTAACAGCACTGCAATGTGAAGTCATGGTCTGTGGCCGTGGAAGCTTTCAGGTAAGCAAGAGCTCTCTCAAGTAATGTCCTCACACTGGTGTCCTCCAAAGGTCTATTTTGTATATGTCTTACTCTGGTAAAACTTTTGGAAGAACACTTTAGTAGATTAATCATTTTTTTTCTTGACGTAGGAGTCTTCATTGAGTGTATTTTTCCCATCATTTTGTCTTCCAAAGATGACAGTACTCTGATAAACAGACTGACTTTGGATAATCCATCAGGAGTTTCAACAAACATGGTTTCAAGCTTCTAATCCCTTCTCCTTAACCCCTGTAGTGCATTCAAACCAATAACTTCTGAACTAGGGAAATCCAAGACCAGATTTTTGTTCACTAAGCTCTAATAAAGTCTCTCTGTACAACATTTATATACAACTCCTAAACCAGACACAAAGTATGTGAATTTAATGGTCTGAGGTCATGTTGCTGTAGGTGCATAGCTCACAGTTTACATGATCTGCTGGCTGGCTTGTTTATCAAAATATGTGATGCTGGCTCATTTTGTTTTATATGTCTGAGCTGGGCTGGGGTGAAGGTCAGCTGGAGAAGACAGCCTGGGGCTAGGGATGCAGTTTCAGTGGCAGTTAGTAAATGGGGAGGGACAGACAGGCCTGCAGACACACAGCCTACTCCTTGGGAACAGGGACGAAGGAAAAACTGAACGGAAGCACAAATTTGGAATATGGGTGAAGGTAGAGGAAGCCCAAAGCCCAGATGAGGAGAGATGCGCTTTCCAAACTCATGTCCAGCAGAAGGAACTGTGACAGAGAGAGTCTCAGGCAAGACACTAGTGGCTGAGGCAGAAGAAAAAAAACTGAGAAAGAAAACTCTGGGAAAGCTGGTGAGGCAGCACTGGGGTGGGAGGAAAAGACCCAGAGGCAAAGAGGGGACAAAATAGAAGGAGGAAAAAAGAAAAAAGAGAACAAGAGAGCTGCCAACAATGGGGCAACTGTTGTCAAGGAGGGGTAGCTGTGACAGAAACACTCCAGCCTTTTGATCCAGTTAAGGACGTTTAGAGCCTTGCCTTGCACAGACAGGGCTGGGCACGGGGCCAGGACCTGATTTTGCAAACCTGCTCAGTGTCCTCACTGGGAATGGTGGGTGGGTGTGGGAAGAAGGCTTGTGGCTTCCACCAGCCCACTGGGCTGGGCTGCAGTTCACCCCAGTGCCAAGCTAACTCCAAGATGTGATGCTCAGCACCTCTGAAATGAACAGGATCTGAAATGCCAGGGGGCAGATTTTTCTTTATGATTTTATTATTTCCTCAGGTGCTGGATGGGGTCTGCTGCAGATTTGCTTGGGTACTCTCGAAAATCCTACCTGCAGCTATAAAAAGTCCTTTGAAAATTTGTCTCAAAACATGAGTTCACATGCTTGCACTCTGGACTTGAAGTCTGAAAATGCCAACGAATTTCCTCAGGATAACGTTGGGAGACTGGCTTAGCTTCAGTATTTCTGAGAATGATGGCTCAATTATGGTAAGAACTTCTCCAGACAGGATTAAAAAAAAAAAAAAAAGGTAAAAAACCCCTAAACATTATCTCCACCTCCCTGTATAACATAAGTTTTTGCTGAAAACTTTTCCAAAGTAATCCTGAAATGGACAACCCAGTGCAATAATACACCACATACTGGCACTATGATTTCTCAAGACTACCATTAAGCTACATGCAAATTGGCCTGTGCCATTTAAATGCAAAATATGAGGAAAAGATAATAAATTAGACAAAAAGACATCCTTATGCATTTGTCTGCAGAAAAGCAGGTAATGGAATTTTGGTCGTTTCCTATAAAAGAATTTTAGTAATAGTCATTTAAGCTGATCTTTAAGAAAACATAGAAAGTATTGCAGAGAATTACATATCCAGTGGTATAAAATCTTTGCATGCACAGGCAAATACATGAATACCTGTATACACATACACATGTACACAAAGAAATTAGTTTATCATCAACAGCTACACGTTAACAGACTTCTAAAAGGTACAAGACTGGTACACACCAAATGGGTACTCTGGGTTTGCCATTTAATACCAACCTGTAAAGATTTGCTACAGAATCCCTTTTTTCTTTCAATAATAATAAAAAAAAATCCTCATGCAAAGCACATCCAGGCCACCCATTTAAAAAGAAACTGTCTACTTGAGATAAGCTGCTCCCTACACATTTCTGCATTTATCAAATATGACTTAACTGAGAAAACAAAATGAAAATCTATTAGCTGCAATTCAGCGCTGTGACTGCAGTGTAATGGCTTCATTATGAGCAGGGTGATAAACATTCCAACCACAGGCTCTATTTCAGAAGCAGCTACCAAACGTCAGCCTGCACTTCAGCAGCAGCTCTCTCCTCTTTCTTCTGCTTTATCCTCTCCACAACACAGTGTCCAGCCATAAGGCAGGGCAGGGACCCCAGGCTGCAATTCCTGAAAGGTGGATTCCCTCCCCTGTCCCTGAAAGATTTCCCTGTAGCCTTGGAAAAATGAACCATTCTCTCTCTCTCTCCATTCCCAGCTTCCATACGGAATCATAGAATCATTGGAAAAGACCTCTAAGTTCATCAAGTCCAACCATCAAACCAACACTACCATGACCACTAGACCATGTCCTGAAGTGCCACGTCTACATGTTTTTTGAACATCTCCAGGGTGGTGACTTCACCACTTCCCTGGGTAGCCTGTTCCAGTGCTTAATCACTCTTTCACTAAAGAAATTTTTACTAATATCCAACCTAAACCTCCCCTGGTACTCTACTTTCCCAGAGTACCTGCCACAGGTACTCTAGGAAAATACATGAAGAGGAGGACTATGAGGTCCTCTTTTGTTATCTTAACACTGTAAGGATTTAGGCCATAATCTAACAGCAATCCTTGTTTCTAAGAATTTTCATTATCCACCTATAAAGGGAGAGACCCTGCCATGGTTTGGTGTTTACTGCAGGCTCTCTCTTTTGAAAAATTGGAGAGCTGTGCTTCATTAGACTACGATACAGTCTGATGCAGAGAGGAGCAAAATCCATCCCTTCACACCTGGTCTGACACACATAAACACCAAGCATAGGGCCAGAGCCTGACTTCTGTGGATAATATACCCCTCTGATTTCAGAAGCAGCAGCTGAAGACTCAGTTCTCATTTGAAGAATAAGTTTAGAGAGAGGTACAAAACTACACGTAGTGTTCAGCTGCCTTACAGGCACTGCTTGTGTTTGACTTGAACCAAACGCTTAAAAATCCAAATATGGATTTACTAATGTACCTGCCTGTAAATTAGAAGCTTTCACAGCAAACTTTACTACCCACACAGAGCTCAAAGCAGACCTTTAATAGTAGCTAGAAGGCCAAGTCCTGGGCCAAGACACCACCAAGCTTATGCGCTTTACAAATATAGAGTGAAAAAACCTGTTCCTAAGCTGAAGAACAAATAGGGGATTTATCCAGAGAATGCTGGAGGGGTGTGGTAATGCCAGCAGGCTCCTTGTGCGAGGTGATGAGAGTTCAGAGCTGGTACACTAAAGCTTTTAGCCTAAGTCAAGACAAAAAGAGAAGATGAGAGAAAAAGGCAGAAGCTGCAGAAGGAACTTCAACCTGCATGGTTAGAACTGACCATGATCAGGCTGCTTTCAGTGAGTATGGCTTAAAAAAAGGCCCAGTTTAGACCCAGTCTGCCCCAAAACACAGTGACAAATTAAGCATCACATGGCTTCTCTTTTGTTGTTTTATGTTGTTCTTTAGATAATAAATTGGTTCTGCCCTGAAGCAATGCTCCCCTGGCACTGGACTCATGCTCAAGTTCCCACCTACAGATGCAGGGATATCCTCCTTTCTTACAGCATAACATCCCAGTACAGGGTAAGATATGATGCTGGTGGGCTGGGAACATTTCTTAACATCTTAGAAATTAAAAGAGTCTCAGTACAAAGATTTTCTTTCTTAGATTTAAAAAAACACAAACATTTATTTCTGGTATGCAAAATCTATGTGACTTAAATTCATTTGCTTTATTCTACACTTTCCATGACTGATATTTTTTGAATACTCCATTTTTCTCTAGAATTTTTTTTCTCTGTTCCCCATTGATGTGTGGGGTCAATAACATCAGCCTGAGGTGCGTGTTGGTCAGGTAGTAAAGCAGGATTACCTTCCTCAAAACTCCTAGTTCCTGTCACGCCATGACTTGAGAAGCAGAGCCCAGTGTGCTTGGTGAGGAGGAACACGGTGCGTCCCTAAGGAATACTGATGCTTCCCCCTTGTAGTGAACTACAAACAACAACTCATCTGAAGATGGAGAAATTGATCGTGCAGAGATCAGGAAATGTAGACAGAAGCTGGAAAACTTAATGTCCAGTCTGCAATTTGGGCTTTTGCCATACACTGTGATTTTTGTCAAGAGTGGCTAAACAGAGGGAGAAAAAAAAAAAGAAAAGAAAACCTCTCAACAATACAGAAGCAGCCAATGACTAAGGAAGTCCCCAGGATATGGACTGCTGGAAACTGGGATAGCACACTGGGGGAATTGTCAAGTGTAGGCTTGCAAGGCTTTTGCCAGAGACAGAATAAAGAGACAGTCAGATCTCTGACAGAATTAAACTACCCTTATATTCCTACATCCCGATTCTAAATTTTGCAATGAATGTCTATGTTTACCTTAAAGAAAATAATTTTAAAAATAGACTCTGATGCAAATTTGTTTCATGAACTTGAACAATTTGGGCCAGCTCTCCCTGAATTAAGGCCACCAAATTTAGCTGCGTACTTGACCGAGAATGCCCTGGAGGACACAGACCTTAAAATTTATTTGGCACCTTCAGGTAGTATAAGATGAACTCTCAGAATTTCAGTTCTATTAAACACCTCTTAACTACTTGGCACTAGCAGAATTTTTTCCCATTAAACTTAATTTATGCTAATTAAGTACTGCTTATTACCATTCTCTATCATTAGGCAAAATCAGTTTTCTGGGAAAAGTCATAATCAAGAGGCAGCTTCATTGCAGAATATCCCAATTTTGAACAGCAGTCTGGAATAAAGTTCATTTATAGAGCAACTCACTACGAGCCATTGTAGAAATGACTGAGGGGAGACCTCATTGCTCTCTACGACTACCTGAAAGGAGCTTGTAGAGAGGTGGGGGTTGGTCTCTTCTCCCAGGTAACTAGTGATAGGACGAGAGGAAACAGCCTCAAGTTGCACCAGGGGAGGTTTAGAGGGGATATTAGGGAAAATTTCTTTACTTAAAGAGTGATTAAGCACTGCAACAGGCTGTCCAGGGAAGTGGTGAAGTTACCACCCCTGGAGGTGTTCAGAAAACGAGTCAATGTGGCACCACCAGCACAGGACCCTGCAGTAGGGATTTCTCTCTTTAAAATAACTGTGCCCTGTGGAGTAGCTGTGGTACTCCTCAGAGTAAAATTCTGCCTTTCCATAAGAGACTTAGAAGTCCCTTAGGAATTTTTATTCTATGTACACTTAATAATTGATCCCTATAACTTTAAAATGCAGGTGTCTCAGCAGCTGAGTTGTCCCCAGCCTTCCTTTTCCCTGTGAGCTCACAGTCATCCCGGTGCTGCGGAGCGTGCAGGGACACAGCATCCCAACTCACTGTCCAGTCAATAAAGTGAAAAATGCCATTCCTGTTTTAGCAGATGGCAGCAGAAACGCAATACAAGGAGCAAGAACACTAATACAGAAATCAATATCTATTACAGTTTAAATCACATTGCAGTCCTGAAACGATAATAGCAATCCTTTAAAAGCTAATGCTGATCCTGTTTGTATTAGAAATCGGTTCAATCTGTTTCAGGTTTTAATTCTGTTACAAAAATAATTACCTTTTAACCTAGACCCTCCAACCCCAGAGCCCTCCTCCTTCCCCAGACCTTGCTCCCACAAAGAAAAACAATCCAGCCAGCAAAAAATCCCCCAAGCAAACAAACCCAACCTCTTCTTGCCTCACTCTGCGACCAGGAATATGGGGAAAGGATTTCTATAATGGAAATGGCTGGGAATTCCCACAGCACATGCAGCGTGGTAAGTGCAGAGGGATTTTTCAGGCAGCTCTATCTACTGCTGTGCAAAGCCTTTCTGGACAGCTACAAGATATCACAAAGAAGAAAGAAAATGAGTCTTTAGAAACTGCTGACAGGGCAAATGTGTCTTTCTTTGAGTAAAACTGAAGTCTTTTTAATGCTGGAAAATCTTTTTTATATAGTCAGAAGAGCTACGTGCACAGCAGCTTTGGCCAACTCATCCTCTTTTAATTGTCTGCATGCAGCCAGTGATGAGCACAACGGGAAAATTGTTTGATGAATCATTTATATGAGAAATAGTAAAGAGTAAACATTGGGAAAAAACCTCCCCCCAGCCCCTCTGTGTGCTGGATCACCTGAGAAGTCCAACTGCAGGTAAACAGAGCAAGCCGTGGGCACGCAGGGAGAAAAGCCACAGCCTGGCAGGTCCTCACATGAGCTTGCAAAGTAGCAAGGACTAGAGTGCTTTGTGTATATAGCAAAACGGGCATAAATTCTATTAGCACTACATTTATTGCCACTACTGCCAACAAAATGCTACATTCAGCATTAGCATTCACACCTCAAGAGAGAGCTTGATGGATTGGACCTGGCTGTGAGTCCTGGGATTGATTAAAGGATGGGAAAACACGTCTTGTGGTGACAGTCTCAAGGAGTTCAATTCATTTGGGTTATCAGAGGGAAGGTTAAGGCATGTCTGATCACTAAGTAAATACTTACTTGGGGAAAGGGAAACTGATAAGAGGAGGCTTTGCATCCTAGCAAAGGTGCAACAGTCCCCGGGCAGAATGTGGAACTAGGCAAATTTAGGGTGGCCAAAGCCACATGCTTTTAATGATAGAAGAGTGAACCACTGGAGGAATTGCTGCTCATTTTAAAATTATAAAAGGATGTTTCCTTAAAAGACATGTGATACCACAAAGTAAAACCTGAACCATCTCTCAGAGTTGAAAAAAGCCTAGAATAAAATATAATTCTTGATTAGCCTTTTGATCTTTCATTTCCTCTGCTTCTCAGCATTCAACAAAAGGCATTTGATACAATAAAAAAACCTTCAATGTCATTATGTTGCTTCTAGCTCATTTTGCATCTCCAAAACCTATTCCTTTTTACTTTTGAGTACAAAACAGTAGGACTTGATTTGCAAGCATTTAGATTAGTGCCCTTAATGGTACATATATTATGATACATGCTCTACCAACACCTGCTCCCATGCCGTGTTTCCTTGAGCACTCCTTCACTCATCCCACTGAGTATCCGAGTCAGGCCCCTCTCACAGCATACGCCTTTCAATGCCAGGTTGTCTTTCATCAGGATTTCCAATTTCCCAAGAAGTTCCCTCTCATTTTTGAGGATTTCCAGGCCTTCCCCATGAGCAGAGGTGCAGGGTTACCCCCTTGCTCACAGCTTGGGGAACAGTAACCCTGCACTTCAGCTTCACTCCTGGCTTTATTAACTGTGCTGACCTCAGGGGTCCTGCCACCTCCCTGGGGGCTCCTGGAAAGACCTAATGCCATGACTCAGTCATTTTTTCCCTTCCACTTGGCAGAAGCCATATTTTTTTTTTGCATGTCTCCATGCAAAACTGGGGCTGGCAGAGCCCAGGACCATTCCCTCTGCCTCCCCCAAACTACTTCTATCTCCTTTCCTCCTCACTTCTTCCTTCTCCACCCCACACCATTTGCTGACCCAGGGATGCACTTTGTGTCTTCACTACTCCTGCTTTTCAAGAGTGAAACATCAAGATCAGCCCCAGAAAGATGAATCTTCAAAGAATGAACCTTTGAGATCAGCCACTCGAACACATGAGCAGGCAGGGGCTGAATTCTCCCTTGGAGAATCATAGAATCGTTATGGT
>VYZX01020577.1:0-36618 GCA_013401335.1 Brachypteracias leptosomus | reverse complement strand
GGGAGAAATCTAATGAAATACAAGGGCAAGTGTAGAGTCTTGCATCTGGGCAAGAACAACCCCAGGTACCAGTATAGGTTGTGGACTGACCTGTTAGAGAGTAGCACAGGGGAAAGGGACCTGGGGGTCCTGGTGGACAGCAGGATGACCATGAGCCGGCAATGTGCCCTTGTGGCCAAGAAGGCCGATGGCATCCTGGGGTGTATTAGAAGGGGGGTGGTTAGTAGGTCGAGAGAGGTTCTCTTCCCTCTCTACTCTGCCCTGGTGAGATCACATCTGGAATATTGTGTCCAGTTCTGGGCCCCTCAGTTCAAGAAGGACAGGGAACTGCTGGAGAGAGTCCGACACAGAGCCACAAAGATGATTAAAGGAGTGGAGCATCTCCCTTATGAGGAAAGACTGAGGGAGCTGGGTCTCTTTAGCTTGGAGAAGAGGAGACTGAGGGGTGACCTCATTAATGTTTATAAATATGTAAAGGGCGAGTGTCATGAGGATGAAGCCAGGCTCTTCTCAGTGATGGACAGTGACAGGACAAGGGACAGCGGGTGCAAGCTGGAGCATAAGAGATTCCACAAAAATATAAGGAAAAACTTTTTCACAGTGAGGATGACAGAGCACTGGAACAGGGTGCCCAGGGAGGTTGTGGAGTCTCCTTCTCTAGAGACATTCAAAACCCACCTGGACCCTTTCCAGTGTGACCTGATCTAGGTGATTCTGCTCTGGCAGGGGGGTTGGACAAGATGATCTTTTGAGGTCCCTTCCAACCCCTAACATTCTGTGATTCTTGCTATTGAATTTTGGTTTAAATAAATTCATAACAGATTTTCAGAGAAAAAGTTAATGGGGAAGTTGATGCACTTTTGCTGTTTGAAAGTTACCATTCTCTTTCAAAGGGTTTCAGGAGAAAACATCTCAACAATTCAAAGCTCCACCAGAAGAAAAAAAAAAATCTGTATTGAATTATACTCCAAGTCACAATTTATTCTATATTAGGACTATGTTTCCAAAAGCATGGTTCACTATAATATGTTTGTCTTTCTCTCTCTTTTTAATAAGAAATGTCATGCCTAAAGCACAGCAATGCTGTCTTAGGGAAAAACTAACTAAAGGATTGAAGTGCATTATGCAAGGTCACTTTAGTATTTGACACAGTTTTATTCTGCAAGTGTGTGTTTGGAATTGTAAATTTGATTCTTATTTCTGTTACATGCACTTGGAAATTTGAATCTTGTCAAAGCTTTTTTATTTATTGTTAGCTGTAATACACAGTTTTTACATGAATGCTTATTACATTTTCTTACATGGCATAATAAAAAGACTTTTAGCTTATTGTGTAAGCTTACTGGCATTTAGTATTATCTTTAATATAATTTCTCCCTGATTTCAAGAATGCCTAAAATCCTGAGTGCTTTGAATTACTTAGACTTAATCAACCTAAAAAAATGCTAAAATACAATAAACTTTGCATTTACAGGCACTTGCAGACCAATTTGAAGATGTAAATACGTCAGTATGTGAACGCATGAAGATTTTCTACTGTTGTCAGGTGCCTCCACATTGGGCCATACAGGTATGGAGCAATTCCAATTCAAGCTTTACTTAAAACTCTGTGGTTCTCATTATTTTTGATACTGCATGACTTAAAAGTCAGGAGAATGTGGTATGATCTTGAGTTGAAACACTGTAGAAAGAAAAGACGTAATCTAACACACCTTTCCAAACATTTCTGGAAAGAAAGAAAGTTCTACCATGTTTTGCTTTCAGATGTCTTGTTCTGTCATGCAGAGAAAGTAATTGCATATAGTGCAGTTCTTCTTTACTTTCTTTTCCCCCCAATAAAAAATGGACCAAAGCTTACAAAATTATCTCCTGTAAAATTAATCTTGCCACTGTCTTTACTATTTATTCTGTTTACTTATGCTACTATTGGTTGCATCTTTCTCATCTTTTAACAGTCGCTCACTTTGGGTTGTTTTCAGGCAGTGGGTCACAGTCAAAGCAGCCAGATTAGGAGTCAAAAGCACACTGATAAAGTTTTTATTTCGAGACATGCCCCTTTCTACTAGTGTGGACAGGATTGTTTTCTTCCCAAACTGTTTATCTTGACAATAAACTCTAGAACAAAAATCTGCACATGAGAGTCTTATCAGGTGATGCTGTATTTAACAAACTTCAGATAACTGTTTGCCTCCAAACACCTTCAAAGGTGTTCATGTTTACATTTAAGGGTGTTTTTTCCTTTTTTTAATTTCTAACCTCAGGGCATGTTGCTTTAACCAATCATATCCTCTCTTAGCATTCTCAAATTATTCCACACAACCTTTCAACAGGCACATGCAATAAGACCAGCAAGTGTGGTTTTCATTTTCAGTTGTTGGAGTGGCACTTTTCAATCCAAGCCAATTTTCCAAGCTAAGGATAAAAATGCTAAAATAGGGATTTATAATGGAAGATGGCTGCAGTCTTCTAGTCATAGTAATGAAGAGGCATTGCCTATATAAATTTTACCAAATTTTACTCTTGAGTAAGTTTAATAAAACAGAGGTAGATTTAGTTTCAGACACTGGCAAATGTAGGTTTTTTCCTAAGCAATTAATATCAAGCTAATAAAATCTGTAACTTTGTTACAGATTTTCACTTTGTTACATATTTATGTCAAAAAACTATAGCCAGTTCTTAAAATTTTGACTACCAGTCTATTCCAGTATGGTAACTTCCTGGATTTGTAACAGATACTGAACAAAAGCCTATAAGAGAAGTCCATGACATCTGTGGAGAACTTCTGGGAATCCATTCAGGATCGCCAAAACCACTGCAGAGATTCTCTTATGGGATCCCATGGCATAATTAGGTGTCCTTATACAGAATGCTCCCATTTGTCTTTGCAAAGCAAATTGTGTATCTGTAACATGTAGCAAATGATTTATCCTTTCTTCAAAGATGAAAACCTATATACGATTTTAATCTCCTCTTAAAAAGTAAACATAATACCAAAACAACTTTTCAAAGTCACAAAAATATATCTTGTTTGTTTTTACATTGAAAAGATTACCCATTTATTTTCATAAGTACACTGAAATAATAGCTGAACTTGAAATTGCAAAGAGGCTGACTTATCTGTGAGGAAAACTCTACTACACAGTTGAACCTGAAATGAAATCCAATATTGATTTGACTAAAAACACCCTTTGGCAGTGACTGTTTGGGACAGTGATTTCTCTTAAGTACCTAATAATTTGTATCAGAGCCTTTCTCTCCATCTATGTTTTGTCACAGGTACGGGTTACTGATGCAAAGCATTGCTTAGAAGAGTCTGTAATGCTCTCCTGCAACCTCAGTTTCCCACTCTCAGCATTCCCAACTCCAGATGCATGAGCCATGCACCTCATTTAAGGGATTCAGCTCTGTCAAATCACCCTTGCCATGTCTGTTTCCATCTTTGCATTCTATTAGAAACCAGTCCAAAATAATTAAGCTACTGACATGAAGAAAAGTAAAATCAAAACAATTATTGTTCTGTTGATGAGGGATTTTTTGAGGTATATACATTGAGGCTCGAGCTTGAAGTTTCAAGATAATAACTATATTTTCTGCCCACTTCTTGTTGATATCAGTAATGCCTCTAACACCTTTTTAAAATGTAAATAGCATTAACTTACCAGTTACCTGGAATTTCTTATCTTTCCAGCGTCAGCTTGCAAGCTTACTCTTTGAGCTGGGATGCACCAGCTCCGCCTTACAGATATTTGAGGAGCTGGAAATGTGGGAAGATACAGTAATCTGCTATGAAACAGCAGGACAGCATGGAAAGGTAATAAAAATGTTTTTTTCAGCTGAGAACCTGCCTTGAAATAGGATCTGAAGTATGAGGGACTGCCTGGCTTAAGCTGTCAATTCACTAATGACACTTCTTCTTCTGAGGAAAGTTTGTTCAGGAAAAATGGATACATGAGTCTGTCATAACCTGTGAATGCTAAAAAAAAAAAATAAATATATTTGGGGTAATGACCACAGGAAATAGAATTTAAGAAGTAAGACGATTGTGATAGTGATTCTCAAAAATATTCAAGGAAAATTAAGTTAACAACTGTGGGTGCACAGCAAGGTGTAATGTGGTTGTTTCAAGAAGACTG
This sequence comes from Brachypteracias leptosomus, assembly GCA_013401335.1. Classification (NCBI taxonomy): domain Eukaryota; kingdom Metazoa; phylum Chordata; class Aves; order Coraciiformes; family Brachypteraciidae; genus Brachypteracias; species Brachypteracias leptosomus. The sequence goes on along the minus strand of VYZX01020577.1, from coordinate 32,485 downwards.
TTGCAGTCAGTCATGATGGTGTCTTGGAGCTTTGTCTGGAGGGGACATTAGTTTTCTTTCCCACTCGATTTGAAACTTTATTTTTTAAAAACATTTGAAACAGAATAAATCACTGCTTGATGTATTTAATTACCCAGTGTTACCATATTCAAATTATAAAATCAAACACTTTAGACAAGAAGTAGCATAAGATTAAAAGGCTTTAAGTTGTTAAGCCTATGTTGATGTTTTTCTGAACTTCTCCGTCTTTTATTTAGCACTGCTGGAGGTACACATGATCAGCTCTAGACAAAGACAATTTAAAGCCATCACCTAACTCTACATATTGGTGACAGAAGTGTTTAAAAATGCTGGTTGCAGGCTGTAGCAGCCCTCCTATTGTTGATTATTTTGCTGTTACTGTTAGAGCAATGGTAGGAAGATTTTTAGAAGGTGATACCTGGAAGCAGCACCTACTTGCATGTAACTTTAGCCGTGTTTTCTTTCTGGTGCAGTCTGTCACACAGAAGCACTGTAACAGGAACTTAGGCTGTTAAGCATTGTTTTCAAAATGTATATAGCTTTCAGAAATAATTGCTTTCAGGCAAAAATACCATTTTTCTTTTCTTCCCTGTTGTAACCCTCAGTTTGATATGTGGTAGCATTAAATATATGAATGTATGTGTGCCTTTATGACACCATAAGCACAAAGACTATGCTTAAACTAATTTAAGCTTACAGAATAGAGAACTATAACTTCAATTAATAGAAAAAATGCAGAATTTCTCATGCTTACTGTATTTTTTCTTGCTATCATGCACCAGTGCCTCAATTATAAACTGACAGATCTGTCTTGCTGGCAAATTCTGTGTCACATTATGCATGCCTTGGGGATAGTATGCTAATATCCCAGTCCTTTCAGTACAATGGGGAAATAGAAGTCAATTTTTTCCATTTCCTGGGAATGCATTCTGTCCTAGTTACATTCACAAACTGCCCTTAGGGAGTTATGAAAATGGTACTCGGAGAATAGGACAGGATATCTGACACAGGAAACTGCTTAGAAATGCTTTCAGAATGAGGGTTTGTACTGTGCTTTGACAAACAGAAAATGCTATGTAGGTAATGGGTAATAGTAACACTGGGAAAAAAAAAAGCTAGCTTTAGACTAAAAAAGCCAGAAAATTGGAAACATTCAGCTGTAAACCAAGGGGAGTGACTATTTGTGCTTCTTAATCAGAAAGCTTTCAGAACTTGCATTTATCAGAAATGTTCTTAAGCATGGTAGTTATTCTTTTAGAAATGCATGAGAATCTACTAGATCAATGTGTGTTTATTGGATGTTCATGTCATTAAATAACTTGGCATGTATGTACCCAAAAGCACAAACTCTGTTTAATAAACTTCTGCATGTTTTTCACTTAAATGCTTTTATATAGAAGACCTGAATTCAAATACTGAAAAATATAAGAAAATAACCAGATATTAGCAATATGAAAGCATTTGATGAGTACTTACACATCAAAGTAATATGTTCCTTCCTCCTACTTTTGAATTATGCACTGATAAAGAAACAGAGCATGTAGAAAAGGCTGTGCAAAGCTCCACATTATGCATTTCGGTAATACATAATTCACGCAGTTATAACAGAGCCATGTAGCCGTACAAATTTTGCAGAGTAAATTATCACTAACATTCAGCAAATTTTTTTTTTTTAATGGATCTTTTAGTGTTCCTAGATATGGCTCTTACTTGTTCTATAATCTGAACAAAATTAGTAGAAACTGATATCATGAGTCAACAGCAGTGTAACAGAGTGCCAAGCGATAAGCAAAACGGGTCAAAGAACAACAAAAAAAGTATTATAAAATCTGAATGCACAGTATGTTGATAATTGCTGTGGCTTTCTCATTCCAGTCTTTAAGAGACTTGTTGCAAAAGGAGACGCTGATCTTTGTGTGTGTAGTGAGAACTGGTGTTGAAAAGTCCCTCCCCCTTTTAATTGTGAAGGAGACCCAGAGATCTCAAGAGTATTATTTACATCAGTTTCTTTAACCTCACTGGAAATGGATAATATGCTAAAAATGGTATTATTTCCCTGCTAAAGAAAGAAGAAAGGATGAACCAGAGGTGTGAATTTTCAGTTCTTCCAGTTAAAGTGAGGCCTTTCTCCCCTGCAGTAGCTCTAGAGCATGGTAGCTGCCAACCTTTAATAAATTCATGAGATCTACCTTTTAGCATCAGCCTGGTATTCATTCCATCTTACAGCACTGTTTTCAGCCCTATCCATGTTCCATCATCTCCCCAGATGCACAGTCTAGTTTTAGACCAACATACCTAGCAATCCATGTTCTACAGCGTTATTTTTCTTGTCATGACATGACACAGATATTGCAAAACATTTGAGCAAGGAAACACAATTGTGGTAAGATCTCAGAAGCTCACCTTTAAATTCAGGAAATGCTTCCCAAATGCAAAGTCAAGTAGTTCTATACTGATTAGTACATGAGCCCATTCAAAAACTTACTTCATTTCCACTACGTATCATAGCAGACATAGAAGGCAGGCAAGCACTCCTATATGTAGCTACAAAGTTGAAAAAGAGGAGTAAATGGCTTGCCCATGGTCATGCATGAAGTTACAGAGAAGATGAAATGAAAACTGTAGAGCTTTCCTTTTCTCTCGCTACCTCTTTCAGTGCTCATCTCTTCGGCTTCTTCGTGCTCCTTCTCTGGTAGCCTAGCAAATGACATGCAAGCAGAAAAGATGAAAGCATTTTAGGAAATACTTTGAACCAGCAAAGGAATGAATTGTTAAATAATAGAACTAGTAGATCTGTGAAGAGTGAAGCTAATAGGGTCTTTTAGGAAACAAAATAAAAGCATGGGAACACATGGATATTAGAGTTGGGAAGACAAATGAAGGATGAATCTTGAATTTGGTTTCCTGGAGTCTCTGAAGTGTGTAACAAAAAGGCACCACCTTTTATTTAAAACAGAACCCTCTTCACTGGAGATTTTTGTGAAGCATTGCCTGTTTAATTCCCATGTCAACCATAGTAGTCCAGAAAGCAAGACAACAGCCTAAATCTTTCTCATGTTTCAGTTCAAAAGTCAGTTGATTTAGAATTGAATTTCTGGTGCAGAAATTCTGTGAAATGTGGTGGTGTTATAATTATGTCTTTTTCAGTCAGCAAGGGTTATACAGCTTCATTTTTTTCTTTTTATATAACTTTTAATTGATAATTTTTAAATCAAAATTATTTAATTTAGATAAAATTTTTAGTTATAAAGCCTACAAATTAATCATTAGTATCTATTTAATGGGTAAGAATAAGTCTAGTGGTTTTATTTTATGTACATTGCATGAGCTGTGTGGAAAATGTTACTGGATAATATTTTTTGTTGTTAAGACAAGATTTGATTTTTGCAGGAGCAGGATTCTTATCAAAGATTAAATGTGCGGGTTTTTAAATAGTTTACTACAAAGTTAGGAGAAAGGAATATTTTTCTTCACAGAAACTAAGGCAAAATGAGAAATCCAGTTTTAAAGTATTGTTTGGTTTTGTAGAAGACAAATGACAAATGTTTTGAGAATAAACCTTTTTTTTTTGGGTTTGTAGTTATGATTCTTTGTATTAGCTTTTAAAGATTTAAGTAATAAAAAGGTTTGTAACATGCCAGAGACGTGATCAGACAGCTAATCAGATGAAGAAGTTAGACTTCTGCTTATTTGATTCTCCATTTTATCTGTGTGCTGAAATATTTATGTTGGCAATGAATTCTTGTAAGCTGGGACTAGAACATGATGTGTTTATGCTTTTAATGTGAACTACAATTAGTGAATAGTTGGCTTTCTATTATGTGATTAGCACTAGGCACTGCCACAGCGCAGCAATCTGAGTTTGGGAGTGCCCTGCAGAGGAAGAGTTAAAGCAGCAGCATGCAATGCACTTTTCACCTCATAGCTGCTGTTTACACAGCAACATTTCAGTCTTTTTTTTTTTATCTGAACGGGAAGAAACCCCTTACCTTTGGTGCTTAATATGATTACTGCAATAATAAAGCACCCAGTTCTCTCTGCTGTAGAAAAAATCATCTTCAAGATCTATTATTAGCATATGTTCCTGTAATCTTGCCATAGCAACTGATGGAGGCAGGGAAGGGGAAACAGACTGCCCTTTAACCAAACCCTCTGCAAGTGCCTTGCTAGGTGAGGTTTTCTAGTGACTAAGCTAATTCTAGATTTTCAGTAGTAGTTTCTTTGGCTTTCTTTGGAGAACTGTTCCACAGGCACTTGAAAACACTTGCCATTAAGTTATTTTCCTAATATTAAGCCATTAATTTTCTTCTTAATGGGATTCCAGTTTTGCTAGTTTAAGGTTCCCTTTAGAAATCTAAGCAATAGATCCTTTCTTCAGATTTGTGCGTTTCAAATATTTGTGGACTTTACTGTTAATTTAAATAACAAAAATGATAGTAAGAATGAAATGTTAAAATAACTAGGTATTAAATATTTCAAAGCAAAGTCATTTTTCTAAAGATGATATGTCAGACTGGATCAATGAATTTTACTGATTAGAGGAAGAGGATTAAGAGACTTTCTCTAGAGATCATCTGAAGGGCAAAGAGAACAGTTCTTACAGAAACAAGAAAAGCAGTAATAATTTAAATTCAGAGATGAACTCAGCTTTTCTTTTAGATAAACTAGCTATGATAGAAGAATAATGTCAACCTTTAATTCTGTGGCAGACAGCGTTGGATCTTTCTTGGTTCAGATGGTTCAAATAGGTCTTTTCTAATAGAAAAATTAAACTGAGCTGAATTATGTATGCTACATTTTTGCAGCAGGGGACTGAAGTAAGAGTTGAGTCTGAACAACAGATCATCTGTCCAGTGTATTTATCTTTTCAAAAAGCCACAGAAAGCAGACTATCTCTTGTTTAAAAGAGAAACAATAATTTTATTGTTAGAGTGAGATAGTGACCCTGAGATAAAGAGCTTTTGAAGGTTGGTTATGGCTCATAATAGATGTCTGGGAGACCCAATTTGTGTCTTCTTTTCCATAATGCTGTATATATTCTGAGTGTGTTTTATCTCGAACATGTAAATAAATTTATAACTTCTGCATCTTGTATAAAAGAAAATGTCCAAGCCCAACAGTATGAAAGTGGATGTGTTTTCAGACATAGTAGAATGGAAACAGCTATTTTCAGAAGAGAGCAATTAGAGAAAAAGGAATGTCAGTCGTTGCAAGAGTACTTATTAGGATATATGTAAAAAACACAGATGGTTAACTGTAAGGGTTGCACATACCATAATGGTGCTGATATTGCTTTGCTATGAAGTAGGTGTAGGTTTGATGTTTGGTTTTGGAACAGAATACACACCAAAGATATAAAATGAGGAGCAAGCTGTTTCTTGTTTTTATGGGTACATTTTCTTTGGTGCATTAAACCAAAAGCCATCATATTATGTTGATGTTGAAGTGTTTTTTTAAAAAACTGTTTGGAACTGGATTCTCTCTAGACTTTATCTTTGATGCTGTGTTGGATCAAGATACTATTTCCTTACTATCCTGACTTTTTAGTCTACAAGTGATGATTGCAAGGGCTAAAGTCATGTGTTCAGGTAGGTGATTAGCTGAAAATAGTGTCCCATTATGTATTGATTTCTCTTTGTTCTTTAACAGGCAGAAGAAATACTCAGGCGGGAGTTAGAGAAAAAGGAAACACCAGGATTATATTGTTTGCTTGGTGATGTTCTTAAGGACCACCAGTATTATGACAAGGCCTGGGAGCTCTCCAGGCACCGCAGCGCCCGCGCCCAGCGCTCCAAAGGCCTCCTCCATCTCCGCAACCGGGAGTTCAGGGAATGTGTGGAGTGCTTTGAACGCTCAGTGCAGATCAACTCTATGCAGGTTGGGAAATGATACACATATGGTTTTGTTTTAATTGGTGTGCTCAGTTTTGAGTGATGAAACACTTTCTTAGAAGGCAATTCTTAGGTTCATAGATTGGTTTAGGTTGGAAGGGACCTCAAAGATCATCTAGTTCCAACCACCCTGCCATGAACAGGGACACCTCCCACTAGACCAGGTTGTGCTCAAGGCCCCATCCAACCTGGCCTTAAACACTTCCAGGGATGGGGCATCCAAAACCTCCTTGGGCAACCTGTTCCAGTGTCTCACCACCCTTACTGTGAAGAATTACTTCCTCACATCTAGTCTAAACCTGCCCTCCTCCAGCTTGAACCCATTACCCCTTGTCCTTTCACTACAAGCCCTTGCAAACAGCCCCTCTCCAGCTTTTCTCTAGGTCCCCTTCAGATACTGGAAGGCCACTATAAGGTCTCCCCAGAGCCTCCTCTTCTCCAGGCTGAACAGTCCCAGCTCCCTCAGCCTGTCTTTATAGAAGTGCTCCAGCCCTCCTATTGTCCTTGTGACTCTTCTCTGGACCTGTTACAACAGTTCAGTGGCTTTCTTGTGTTGGGGGCTCCAGACTTGTACACAGTACTCCAGGTGGGGTCTCCTATTCCATGCATAATTGTCAAAGTAACAGCTTATTACCATTAGAAAATTTTTCATGATGTACTTGGAAGCCTGGCTAAAAACAGTAGCATAATGAAATGAAGACATCCTTTTCATTCAGATCTTTGCATGCAGCAAACTCTTTGCCTGTACAGCTCTTCTATTTCAAAGAGATCAAGGCATGGAAAATTAATAATTATCATCAAATAAATCATGAACAAGTGTCAAGCAAAGAAGTTACAAGAAGAATGCTGCACAGATTTTAATGAAATTATCCGTTTGCCTTATCTGTTGGCTCTGAGTTACAAACTTTGATCTCTGTATTTCACAGAAATCTTTTTCAAGTGTTCTGGTCTGTCCTGCTCTGGAGTCACTGAGCAGCATTATGTTACAATTACAATGACAGCAGCTTTTATTACAGTAATACATCAATACTGAAACCACAGTAACAAGAGTTCTCTTGATGAAGCTGGTTATTTTGCAAGCTGTTCTGCAGACAGTTTTTGTAATCTTGTTTGTTTCTCAGTCACTATAGCCCATCTCAACAAGGTCTACCCTGTAAAATGTCTGGAGAATTTAAAATAGATTTGTGATTGTTTATATGTACAAATTGTGCTCTTCCTAGCCATTTCCAGGAAAGTAGGATATTCCTTGTTCTTGCCCTCCAAAGAATACTGCTGAAGCTGCTGCTTTGAGTTCCATATAACTAGCTCGGATGCTTTAGAAAAATTGTAAAGGCCTCCATTCTTTCAAATCACTTATCCCAAAGTTATTTTGTATTTCAATGACATATTTTATTCCAGTGAATAAGAGTCCTGTTCTTATTCAAGTGAATTACAGGTAACTTATAAAAACCTTTAAAATGGAAAGCAAATTGAAGAAAAATGCTTCCCTTGTCTTTGAGTTTTCTTACTGTCTCAGGATATGCCAACAAAATCACAGAATGGTAGGGGTTGGAAGGTACCTTTAGAGATCAGCTAGTCCAACCCCTCTGCTAAAGCAGGTTTGCCTACATCAGATTGCACAGGAATGTGTCCACACGGGTTTTGAAATTCTCCAGAGAAGGAGACTCCATAACCTCTCTGGGCAGTCTGTTCCAGTGCTCTGTCACCCTCCCAGTAGAGCAATTTTAACTTGTGTTCAGATTGTGCCTGTTGCTGCTTGTCCTGTCACAGGGCACTACTGAAAAGAGTTTGGCTCCATTCTCTTGGCACCCACCCTTTAGATACTGATAAGATCCCCTCTCTGTCTTCTCTTCTCCAGACTAAGCAGCCCCAGGTCTCTCAACCTTTCCTCATAAGGGAGATACTTCAGCCCCCTAATCATCTTTGTAGCCCTCCACTGGACTCTCTCCAATAGTTCCTTGTCTCTCCTGAACTGGGGAGCCCAGAACTGGATGCAGGACTCCAGATGTGGCATCACTAGGGCAGAGCAGAGTGGGAGGAGAACCTCCTTCAACCTGCTGGTCACACTCTTAATGCACCCCAAGATACCACTGTCTTCCTTGACCACTGCTGGCTCTTGGTGAACTTGTCCAACATAATTCCCAGGTCCTTCTCCACAGAGCTGCTTTCCAGGAGGTCAATCCCTAACCTATACTGATGCATGGGGTTATTCCTCCCCGGATACAGGACTCTACACTTGCCCTTGTTGAACTTCATGAGGTTCCCCTCTGCTCAGCCCTCCAGCCTGTCCAGGTCTCGCTGAATGGTAGCACAGCCTCTGGTGTGTCAGCCATTCCTCCCAGTTTTATATCATCAGCAAACTTGCCGAGGGTACGCTCTGTCCCTTCACCCAGGTCATTGATGAATATGTTAAACAAGACTGTATCTAGTACTGACCCCTGGGGAACATCACTAACTGCAGGCCTCCAACTAGACTCTGCGCCACTGATCACAACCCTCTGAGCTCTGTTGTTCAGCCAGTTCTCAATCCACCTCGCTGTCCACTCGTCTAACCCACACAATTCCTAAGCTTACCTATGAGGATATTATATATATTACAAAATATATACTACTTGGATAAGAACCTTACTGAAATCAAGAGGACTCCCAGATAATAAAGGGCTGCAGAAGATGGCCTCTAGGGCTCAAACCTGACAAATAATTCTGCTGAGATGCTTTTTTATTTTCTGTCCTATCTAAAGGAAGTTTAAAATGAAAGGCAGTCCAAGAAAAATAAGCCAGTCCATATAGGAAAGCAAACATTTCCTCCTCTTGTTGCTCAGGAAGCTCTGTTTAAGATTCAGATGAATTGTTTCAAACAGATTGAGCAAATGGATAGTGCGGATTGACATATCACTGTCTTTTAAAGACTATCTGTATTCTATCACTGCAGAAATTGTTTCCTATTCCAGGATGTCTTGTGGACACAGAGCAGAGAGGAAGATGATTCTAGATGCAAGGACTTTAATACAAGGAAAGTATTCAATAATGAGTAGTTCTCAGAGCTGTGAGTAATTTTTCAGATAAACAAGGACTCCCTATTACAAAGGAATTGTTGTGTGTGTGTGTGGTTATCAGAAACCTTTTTTTGAGGAAGAGATTTTTAGTCCGCAGCAAATCATTTCCCAGAATATCTAATGGGTAAAATCATTCTCTGTCAACCTCCCCTTTAATCTTGTGTATTCTTTAGCCAGCTAGTTGAATTTAATTGAGGTCTCTGAGGTAGGTCTTTGCAGTATGCCCCAACCAACATATTAGACTTTGGAGAATTCACAAAGGAATGAAAATCTTACAGGTCAAATATATCTGAAACTTGTCTTCATTAGCACTGCTGCTCACAGAATTACTTGTTCTAGAACATGCCTAGTGGATGACTGATGCGTTTCTCTTGCACTTTCACTGTGAGCATCTTGCAAGGCTGGAGTGAGACAGTTCCAGAGCTCAAAGATCTCATGCAGTCGGTCCTCCACTGCATAACAAAACTTATGGCACGCTACGTTACAGATTTGTTAGTTCTTGTGCAGTGCAGTGTATGGTTCTCTATAACCAGTCCCTTCACAGTTAAATTTTCCAGCAATAAGAGTGTTCACCTTTTTTGTGCCCACATTGTTCTCCACCATGTCACAGACTGCAAGTAAAGAATAATCCTCTTTTGTCCTAGACTGTTTGGCTCATAACTTCTCAGGCTAATTTTCTTGGGTGTGAAACAAGGCAAGTGATCTCTCTCCAATTTCTGAAAAAGTCACACTTTAGAAGTGAGCTTGCCATCAACTGCATCTGGAATTTAAAGTTTGGGCAATGCCACGCTTCTCAAGAATTCTTCTCATTTGTCATGTAATAGTAAAAGTAACTCAAACGAGTTGAGCTAGAGTCTTTCATTGGAAATGATGATGAAAGTTTCTATATTTAAATGATAAATGATGCCAAAAAGAGTCACTTAAAAGGTACTCAGCTAGTACCCAACTAGAGCTCTTAAAATTCTACTTACTGACTCTACAGACTGATTTTGCTCTACAGAGTATAGATTGTTTCTAAACTAACACTGCTATGCTTCTAAGAGTCTTGTGCTGAAGAGTTTACTAGCCTCAGTAAAAAAGCAGTATAAAGTCTGAATCTCAGAATACTTGACTAAAACAGGTAAAGTAACATGCTGGGGATATCAGAAGGCTGTGAAAGTAGAAATCCTAGAAAATATAGGGGTATTTCAATTATTACACATAGTTTAGTAAATATTATAATGGATGAAATTCGAAGGCTAAATTTTTTAGATATGAAGGAGCTAGACAGAAGACTGTACTTAATCTTGATCTTGACCTATATGAATCATCAGGTTCAAAATGTTACCACACAAAAGATATTTTGTAATTTATCTAGATTCACTAGTCCTTGCAGAACAAAGGCAACTCATTTAATACAGAGAATATTACATTTAAGAGCTACTTAAAATAGAAAAGCTATGTTAAAAACTGAAAGGGGCAGCTAAAAGAGTAAAGGTCTGGAGAAGACTTGATAACTTTTAAAAACAAGATATTTCAAGGCTTGGAGCAACTGTATGTTGTCATTCTAAATAGCTCCAAAAAGACCAGACCATCATAACAGTTAAAAATAAAATAAAGGAAATTATCAAGTTTGACAGGTTAAATGAAAAAATATATAACTGTGTAAAAAAACCCCAAACAACTCAAACACAACAACAAAAAAACCCCACCAAGATTCATTGCCTTTGATCTACTCTAGCAATGACATATCAAAAGTACAGTGACTCTTTAATAATATATTTAGGATACAGTTTAAGAACAGACTTAAGCTTTTTTTTGTGGAAAGAATGTTAAAAATTCCCTTTTTACTGGGGAGGGCACAAAATCTGCTGATCCCACTGGCTGATGTAACAACTCTTCTGAGAAAAGTGACTGAAAGGTAGCGTAAGGAAGACCTCATCCAAAGTTCAAAAAAGACTTTTGTCAAGGATTGTGGGACTAGGTTAAAGTTCTTTTTGGAAATATAAAGAAAAAGTGCGTTAGCTAGAAATTCTAATGTCGCTACTGATTGGAAAAACACATGAAAATCAGCTGTAAATTTTTGTCCTTTTCAAACTGAAGGCAGTGACCAGCAACAGAAGATAATTTATGCTCTTTGTTAAAGCTTGCTGTCAGGAATTTCCATGCAAATCTTTAATAAGTCTAAGCTATTATGAAATGCTTTAAGAAAGTCTAAGCAGTTCTCTCATATTAGTGGGAATATAGTTTCCAAAAAACCACCCAAATAGTGTCTGAAGAAAATTGCAATTTTAAAGATATTTCTACTATTTGCATATGCCCTCATATTACGACACCTCTTGAGCCTTCGTGACTTAATTCCCACCCCAGAGACTTTCATTCTTCTTGCCTGCTAAAGGATCTCTCGTGGACACCTTTTCCAACCTTCTCTACCACATCCAGTTCTCAAGTTTTCTGTTCAGTGAAAACCTTCATACATAGTTACTGATAGGAAAAATATCTTGTTTCAAGTTATTAAGAAAAGAAAGTTATCTATCATTCTTTGCCAGTTCTGGGATATGTAGCTGCTCACCATCAGCCTCAAAAAATTAAAATGGTGGAAGTTTCAGTCAAATAAGAGTCTGGAAGCACAATCTCAAAAGTGAGACTGTGCTGCTGTTACTCATTAGAATTATAAAAAAATGCAGTGATTTGTTTTCCTCTCACCCTTTACATAACCACTATTTAATTTGTGTCCTGAGCTATAGAGGTGGAGCTAGCCTTCAATTTCATACTTGATAAATCTTATTTCTACCCCTGCTTTTCATGTCCGGAAAGTTATTGCTCTAGAAAGAAGAGAAAGAGGAGTTAATGAGGTAGCAGCCATGTGGGAGTGCTGGACTTCTGGAGATTTGATAGATAAAAGAGGCTTAGAAAATGAGATTGACTAAATGTTTGTTTCCTATTATTTTTGCCCTCTGAGATTTGGGAAGCATTGTTTTCTCCTCGTGTGCAGTTTCTTCTTTGAATGACGAGTTTAAGGATCATGAAGGGTGACGGGCTGACAATGCTGAAAAGTAGATTTTCACGTTTGCCCAGGCCAAATGTAATTAGCAGTTCTATCTTTACCTATTCATCCATATGCTCTGAGGATGGGCCATCCATGTACATCCTCAAATCTTTATTGCCAATCTTGTTCAGTTCTTTTCTTGATATCATTAAGACTTCCCAGCTGGGTGCCAGATCTGACAGGGATCAATGCCACAAATATATGTATTCTGGGATCTAAGTTCTGAAGCAGATTAACTATGAACTCTATAGCAGGCAAGTCAGGAGCAGATATCTTGTTACTTCAAGCTGGATCTCAGAGACAGAAAAATGAGTCTGATCTGGAGACAACTGCAAAAATATCTGCTACAGAGTTTGCAATTAAACTGTAGAGGTGGAAGGTTCTTGCATATGAACCAACAGCTTTATACTCAACCCTGTAAAATCCCTGATTTGCGAATGTTTCTTAAGGTAATGTTTTTGTGTTTAAATAGCCATTATGGTTTCCTATGAAGAACATGAGTTATCAGAATTGCTTGCTTCAGAACTAGTACCCAAAACACCAGAAGATGTAAACATTAATCAAATATCTTGAAAAGTAATTTGTTGTTGTATAATATAGAATCAATGTAGCCTGGTTTTCCATCTTCTTCTTGCCAACCTTTTTCCCTCACAAAAAAGATTTTCTAGTAAAAGCTATTTATATCTCTTCCCTTGGCATTTAGAATGGAGAAACAGCTGAACTTATTGCAATAGGTAGTACTACCTGGAATGATTTTGCAGAACATTATAAAACGTTCAATTTGACTTTGACTGCATACGTTTAAGCAGCAGAATACTATCAGAAAAAATTCTGTCAATGTACTGGGGATTTAATACTTTTCTGAATTGCAGAGCTTTTCTAAAAGGTAGTCCTGCATAACTTGCAGGTCTTTGAAAATGAACCATGTGGCAAATCCAGAACTTGCTGTTGAAGAGCTATGAAAATACATGTTTCATTTGCTGAAATTTATGCCCGTATCTGTTGTTATTTAGAATACAATAGACTTTTTCTGTTGGAAGGGACTTGCAGCTATCATCTAGTCCAACTGCCTGGCCAATACAGGGCTGACCAAAAGTTAAAGCATGTTATTAAGGGCATTGTTCAAATGCCTCTTAAACACTGACAGGCTTGTGGTATTGACCGTCTCTCTAGGAAGCATGTTCCAGTGTTTGACCACCCTCTCAGTAACGAAATGCTTCCTGATGTTCAGTCTAAAGCTCCCCTGGCACAGCTTTGAGCCATCCCCGTGCATTCTGTCACTGGACAGCAGACTCAATAGGAGTCAGCAGTGTGTCCTGGCAGCCAAGAGGGCAAACCCTATCCTGGGGTGCATCAAACACAGCATAACCAGAGGTCATGCTGGTCAAAGAGGTGATTAACCCACTGTATTCAGCATTCGTGTGGCCTCACATTGAGTGCTGTGTACATCCCCCCTCAAGAAGGGGATGTTAGGTCCTTGAATGTGTCCAGAGGAAGGCAAAAAAACTGCTGAAAGGGCTGGAAGTAATGTCCTATGAGAAGTGGCTAAGGACTTTGGGTTTGTCCAGTCTGGAGAAAAGGAGACTGAGGGGCAACTTCATTGCTCTGTACAGATTCCTGAGGAGGGAAGTGGGGAAGGAAGTGCTGAGCTCCTCTTCCCAGATGAATCCATATGGATGAGAGGTATCTAGTTGTAACAACTAAAGACTTAAAATGCAAGATTATTGAACTGGTGAAGTTCTGTTCTCTATGTAAGGCATTATTTAAGTACATTTCTAAATCTAAGCACTGCATTATAAACTAGAGAAGATGGATATTCTGACAAGCAGAAAGAGCTATAATTTTAAAGTGTTCATGTTCAGTCATTAGAAATCTTTCTTGTAAAATGTGATTTCCTTGAAATACATTTCCTAGTATTTACCATTTGACCTAAATGTAATACTATAAAATGAATGATGTGTATTTTTCATAAGTTAAAGCAAAATATGCAAACCTCTACATAGTTATCGCTTTCTTCTCATCTTCACATCTGGTTAAGTGGTCTTTATATAGTTAAAACCTTTGTTTATCCATATTTATTAAAACTTTGAACCTGAATTTTTCCCGTATTCTGCATACAGGATATTGTTCATTCCAATGCAATACTATTACGATAGCTGAAAATCAGGTAAAATAAACGAGAGTTATCTGTATGTGTGTGAGCATTCAGGCAAAATTAATTATTCTGTGCAACAATATGTATGCATGTATGTAAACATCCATATTTTTTTTATCTCCAGCTAGGTGTATGGTTTTCCCTGGGCTGCGCATACATTGCTTTAGAAGGCTACGAAGGTGCTGCCAAAGCATTTCAGCGCTGTGTGACATTGGAACCAGATGTATGTACTTTTCAACAAGCGATTCAGATGGCTTATCTAAAAGCAACAAGGATATTTTCATTATAAACAAGCAAAGCAATAATGAAAAACTTGTTTAAACCTTAGCCCTTTGAATAAATTAAACTTGTGCATGAAGAATATATTTTTGTCGTGAGGCATCGTAAAAATACTTGCCTAATACTTAACTTCATCCAAGTATGTGTGCGTGAATGCTAAAATATGTTTGAGCTGAAATTCCTTTATGCTTGCATGCATTGCTAGAACAGAGAAAAGGGAATAAGTAGGCTGTGAGGAGTGCTAAAAAGAGAGATAAAACAAACAAAAAAAAGATTAAAATACTTAGTCCTTTAAGTAATCAAATTCTGAAAAAACCAGCCAAATAAGTGGTTGTATGACAGGTAGAGTTGTAACTATGTAGTTGATGAGTGCAGGGAGAACGGGACTTGTTAGCCAGTGTTTCAGGAAGCACGTGGCCCGTGTGTGCACGATGTGGCTGTTTGAGTCTGACCCTGCATCGAAACAGCGGAGGCCTTGTCTGTGTCACCTCTCAGGAGCGTGCTGGCAGTACCTCTGCCAACAGGCCCAACTGCCAGCATGCTGCTCCCTTAACCTTAATGCCACCTGCTTGATAGAAACCATTATTTGTTCTTTTCACCAAGAGAAAAAAAATGAGAGCTCAATGGAAGGTGACATTCTTTTTTTTTTTTTTCTTAATTAATGAAATAACTTACTTGGAAAAAAAAATGTACACAACTCTGTATTTAACTGGAATTTTTACTTTATATATTGATATTTTTTGTTTCAGTACAATAGATTTACTTCCAAGTAGATACTAAAAATGCATTCACTTACCTCTCTGGGGCCTGTACTTGATTGTATTCGTATGAAGATGCCAACTGCCTTCTCAGTGGGTTAAGTAGTATTTTTTTGAGTAAAGGATGCTGGGCTGGCTCTTAGTTATGGAGGTGAAACCTGTCTTTATACAATGGTCTGCAGCAATGTCATGACCGTTTTAATGAATTAAGCCTCAAAAAGGTTTCCCAACATGATTTTAAATGCTTCTTAAGGCTGAGGATAGCCTTCAGGACCAGAGTATATTTCGCTTCAGGTTCTTTTCTTCAAATTTATACTAGTTGTCACTTTGCTGTGAGGTGGCTTCAAATTTACAGCAGTGTGAGGTGTTGGGCAGGAGTCATCTCTGTACATGGCTCTGCTGGTTTTACCAGAGGAAAGATTGTCTGAGCACTCCATAATCCTTTTCAGCTAAAAGAGCTGATAAACTCTTCTGGAACTAACTCGGTTAGCTTTGCCTGAGATGAGGTAGGGAACATTCAGGTGATTTTTTTCCCCTAAGAGAACGGTGCAGGTATGTAATTTCCAGTTAGTGAGAAGTGATGAGCTGCTGGGAGCACTGACCTCTCCAGCCATCCCAACTCAATCCAGAAGGGGCTGCCTGTTTACAGTTTAAACTGAAAGAAAGAGCTGACTAAGTGTATTCCAACTGGAAGGCAGTTAATTGATATTTATATACCTGATTGTTGCTAGTCAGTAATATTTATTTATGTCTTTCTATTTTTATGAAATTTCTGTTTCAATGTAGTATTTTGACTGCCATGTAGAAAATGTGTTCATATGTGTGATTAGCAAAATCAATGATATTTCACAGTAGTTTCATTTAAGGATTTTTATCAAAGAAGCATAATATAAGTGAATAATTGTTTTCATGCTTCTTTTATCATTACAGAATGCTGAGGCCTGGAACAATTTATCAACTGCATATATCAGATTAAAACAGAAGTAAGTATTTCAAAAAGATTAGAAGATACTGCTTCCAAAATAAATAATTTTTTTGAAATTGAGTTTTTTATTCCTATAATGTGGTTACCTCATATTTTGTAATTCTTCCCCCTTCAGTTCTCTCTCCCAGGTTGGATCATTGATAACATATTTCATTTTACAGGAAATAGGATTTCATAAGCTTTTTAAAAGTAGCAACGTCTCACCCTACACTTTTTCTTGTTAAAAGTATTTATGATGAAGTACAACCAGTGCAAAACATTCATATTAAAATTGCTAACTAACTGCTTTCTTCCACTCTCTCATCAAAATCAAGCTTTACTCCAACCAGTTACTCTTAAATCAGTCCCGTTCAAGGACTGTATGTTTGGGTAAGGCTTAGCAGAGTCTCATACAACAGACAGGTATAAAATGCGTAAGTCATTTTAAAAAGTGTATGCAAACAACTTGCTGACATCCAAATGTAAGGGGTTTTGCTGGTTTTTGGGGGGGTTGTTTGCTTTTTAATAGTCCACAAGCTTTGTGTATTCTGAATTTCCTCCAGAAAAATTAATTGTGATGAAAGCAGACTCTCCAGTTTACCAGAAAAACTTCTCTGGGTGCCAGGAGGCCTTTGAAATCTAGATCTCATGTTTCTCAGAACAAACTAGGACTGACCACTTGTCCTTTGGGTGGAAGATTCCTGGTTTCCAAGACAGGATGACACACTGGTACTGCCTGCTGTCTCCTGTTTGAATATTAATTGGTTTAGCTCCATCATTGTACGATTTATTAAATACGTAGGGTGTTTGTTTTGAAAACATAGAGAACTTTATTAGCATAGCAATGAGTGATGATTTGAGGAATATGATTTCCGTTCCAGCCCTCTGGTAGCTTGTCTACAGTTCACAGTTCCATCTGATTAGTGTCTGCCCTTCTGATAACTTACTAACTTTATTGAGAAGATGGAGATCACACAGGTTAATTCTGCAGATGTTGAAGAGCAGTTTCTGAAACAGTATCTCAAGGTGATTGGGGTACATCAGTCAGCCAGAGCATCTTCTAACCTGTAAGAGAGCTGTGGCAGATTCGAACTTCCATTGTAGCAAAATCCACTGAGAAAGGAGCAGGTCTCTGTTCTTTTCTAATCTATCAAAATGAAGGTCTGACATCCCTTACTAGGACGCTTAACAGTGGAGGAGACCCAACTGTTAGTACATTTACTCGGCAGCATCACATATATTATTATATCAGAACAGAGAGAAAAGGGATGTGAACATGAGAAGATCCTGCCTGTTGACCATTCTGCCGTAGCTATGCCAAACAACTGGTTGTACTTCAATAATTTTGCTCTTCACATGTATTTGAAAACTCTTTTAATACTATGGGCTTAGATTGGCAGTTTTTACTTTTTTTTTTTCCCCCTGACCCAACCATTCCAAACTTTTAATGGCCTAATCCACTAGTTAAATATTCCCTTTTCCTAACTGGGATATTTACGTTCTCCTGGAACCCTCTTTTTGAAAATGAACCAACAATTTCTTTGAGCTGTCTTTCTTTAGACACAGCACTCTTAGCAACTTACTCAAGCAATAGAGCAAGTGACCTGCAAATTTTGATAACAAGCCATCTTTGTATGAACTTTATTAAGAAGAGATTTATTGTCATACTTCCCCAAAGATTTTTACCAGACTGGGAGAACTCTGTTTCAGGTTTTCATTTAAAGGAATTTATTCATATATTTGCTATATATCATCCACTTGAGAGTAAACTTCAATCTCTTAAAGTGCTAAGAACCAGATCATACTGATTCTCTAGCAAAGATTTTTTTAAAGTTTCAAATTTATTGAAACTTTTCGCAGTACATTTAAAGCTTTCAACACTAGGTACCCAGACCTTACCAACACATGCTTCAGATTGCATTAAGACTTCTTTATGCCTTCTGCCTCTTCTCTGGCAGCATCGGTTACATATTGTGCAGGGAGTAAACTGTAGGTCAGGTGCTTTCAGCCCCTATTCTTGATTTGGCCGAGCTGTCCTATGCTCCTTACCAGAGAATACCATTACTTCTCTCCTTGAGTAAGAGAATGGTAAAGAGTTGGCTGCAATGGATCCATATGAAAAAATAAAGATGTCACATGACTTGACAGTGACTTTATAGGAATTATGCTGTCCACCTTTATTCCATTACACTTTTTCCTTCCACTATGAGATGGTCCACTGCTCAGCATCTTTGGTGAAGGACCCTAATAGTGTTTGGGGCCACTCTGACATATTTGTACTGAGCAGTGTAGCGTCAGGGAGCAGAGGCTGCAAGTCAGGTTTCCAGTTGACATAAGAAAAAAATGGTTGAATGCTGGGCTTCTGTGCACTGGGTATGCATATTTACCACATGTAAATGTTCGAAATAAATCACAAAAAGTGCTTATTAAGTAACCTTCCTTTGTGTGACGAAATGAGTCAATATCATTCTGTATCTGCCATGAACTCAGTGATTTTTGTTTAATGTGTTACAATTGCAGCAGGAGTAAGATTGTTTTCTCATGGTTCCAGTTGAAAATTCAGAAAATAAAATATTGACATAGATGGCACGACTATAATGAATTTTTGTCAA
Source organism: Brachypteracias leptosomus (assembly GCA_013401335.1). NCBI lineage: Eukaryota > Metazoa > Chordata > Aves > Coraciiformes > Brachypteraciidae > Brachypteracias > Brachypteracias leptosomus. Next base: position 13,721 of record VYZX01020577.1, on the reverse strand, counting down.
AATGTAATTATAAGAGCCTAGTTCAAACTCTATAGAGTGAATTGTAGAGTGAACTGGTAGAAAGTAATTGGCAAGAGAGATTAAAGAATTATCAGTATTGTAAATTAGGAACAATAATTTTTACATTGCACTGTTTTCTAATCCTGATTTTTTTAAATAAGCAGATTTTAGTCGATACAATGCCAACTGATGTTAGTATAGAAACCTTCTATATTAAATCTTCAATGTAAAATCTTCATTTTCTATTCTTTTTTAATTATTTATTAGAATCAAAGCTTTTCAAACCCTCCAGGAAGCTCTGAAGTGCAACTATGAGCACTGGCAAATATGGGAGAACTATCTTCTTACCAGTACAGATATTGGAGAGTTTTCAGAAGCAATTAAAGCTTATCACCGGCTCATGGACTTAAGAGAAAAGTACAAGGATACACAGGTGGGGAAGTTTTTGTCTTAAGTCATCCTATATGTTCATTAGTTTTTCTTGTGAGACCAAGAGAGATTTCTGCTGATAATGGTATCTATAATGATAGTACACATACCAGTGAAGTTATGTAAGCAAGCCATTTCATTTTTTGAGATCTGCACTGTAAGATGAAGTATTTAACATAAAAATGGAAAAAAAGGAAAACCTTTGCATCCAGATTGTATTAGACTTGTGGAAGGACAAATACGAGCCTTGCAGTTTTTAGATCTATTCTTAATTAAAACAAAATGCATAACCTCATCTCTCCATGTTGTTCCTTCATATCTTAGTATCAGAAATTATATAAATTATTTCAAGAAAGGTAAGCTTTTCCCATATGTTTGAAAATTCCACAAATGAGCCTTTGAAAGTGAAGTTTCATAGATTGAATGCTTTACAGTCAAAACATTGATTCTCAGTAATCAGAGCAAAGAAAAATAAAGGTGGTGTTTTGCTCATCTTTCACAAGTTCAGTTAAGTTTTGTGTTTGTGAAGGTGCACTCTGTACCTACAGTCCAGAGAGCCTACTTTAACAGCTCCAGCTGCAACGTGACCTTGCTTAAAACCAGGTCCTGATCTAAGCAGGGTTCTGTACACTCACTGAAAATAAGAAGGTGAATGTGAAAGGCAAGCCAAAGAAGCTCTTAAGTAGAGTAGTGAATTACCTCCAAAAGCCCTTTGCAAAAATCTGGTTGAAGAGCTCATGAGCTCTTACGGAGTCTGTGTCTAGTACCAGGGTAAGAGGACCCAGTTGCTGCTGGTCATTGATCCCAAGAGTATATTTCTTTTCTTATCTGGTACGATTAAAAGTAGCTTTCCTAGATCTTGGGAGTTTGAGTTCTGTGATGAGGAGAGAACAAATAGAATTAATTATGGATGTAGAAGCATCTCATTTGTTTGGGGAGGGGGGATGTTAAAAACTTTTTTCAGATTTCTTTATAATAAGAAATTGTATATTAGTACAATACTGCTATAAAGCCAACCACGCACAAGATAACATTCTGTATGAATGAAATCTTTTGGGTTTGATATGGCTGAACATTAAAAGGTCTCAAACTCTTTGCACTGAAAAGTGTCTATGGAAAAGTAGATATGGTAAAAATTAGTTTGTTTTGCAGCTATAGTATTGTGGTACTGGTGGGACCTGTGTGTTTATTCATGGAACATCTTGTAGACGCTTGTCTTTTTTAACACTTTTTTTTCTCGGTTGTTAATTTAAATAACATTTTTAAGGGTGGTGTACTGTAGTATTTTAGTCAGATTGATGACTGACCAGGAATAGAATTTTCTACATGTATTTTTGCATTTTAGATATTTTGAGATGATACAGACCCCTATTAGTGTGTTTCATCAAATTCTGTGCAGGATATTTTATTTAAAATATTTGGCGATATTGCTTGCACTAAATTTCTATTTTTGTTCTGTAACTCTTTTTTCGTCTTGTTCTGCAACTTTTACAGAAGTATGTATATGCTATGTATCCTATTTGGTTTTTTTGCATCCTAATTTTAACTTTGGCTTTTGATATGTAAAGTGCTTTATGCATTTCATCATAACTTCTAATCCAGTTTTCTCAATTAGAAAGATTTTACTAGTTGGCCAGGAAAAACCTCAGAGCCTGATTAAAGCATTTCAGAAAGGCTTTAATCAATAATCTTACAAGGAAGAGAAGAATATTCCCATGGCAAGACGAAAAAAAAAAGCACATACAACTAGAAGCTTCTGCTGAGATTGTTTACAAAGCTCTCCATTAATTTCTGAGCCTTTCCTATTTGCCAACAGGCCCGTTTTAAATAGAGATGCTTTATAACCCTCTTGTACAATTGTATTTTAACAAAGTAAAATCATGGAACATGAGTAAGTGGAAGCATATGCTTCTGTTTCCATGCAAGATAGTATGATCTCTCAGGTTATGTTTAGTATTTGTAGTGAAAACAGAAAGCCAATCACTACTCACATTTAGCATAATCATTGTTGCAGAATACTCCTTGTGAGACTGAATGCGTCAATTAAGAGTATGCAACTGAATATATAATAGCTACATCAGGTTTTTTAATTTTGTTTCAGCATAGTATGAAGTAATATTCAGAAATCGCTAATTTCTTGTAATAACAGTAAGGCATTCATATCTTCATCTATGATTTCTGTTAGGCCATTGCTGTCTTCTTGTGCCAGACTTCTGAGTACAGAATGCAGCTTTGAGAAATTTTGCTTCTAAGTTATTCTAGTTATTTAACGATGTCATCCTTGTGGCAAAGGTTCTGAGATCAGGATATCATGAGGCTTGAAGATGTATGTACAGATTCTGCAGACAGAATGGAACAAGGGAAAGCTGAAGGGCTCTTTTTACATGAGCAATCAATGCAATAAAAGATCACAGCAAAGGACTTACTTTCATAAGTCTCCGTTTCCTAGTATCTCCCTTAAATGTTGTAAGCGTTCTTTCTTACCTTCCTTAATGGTTCTTAAAAGTCTCCAAATTTCCATATTTCTCTTAATGTTTGTGAACCTACTGATAATATACCTTGAAAACATTTAATATAGAAGTTACATAATAAATGATAAAGGCTTACTGAATTATCTGTAGTTTCGGCTAGTAGATCAGTTGCTAAAAAGGACCCAAGGAGAAAGCCTTACTTCTTGTCATCATCAATTTAACCTCTGAATTATTCTTCTGAGGTGGTAAATACCCCTGAAAGATTTCCGCCACTGCGTATCATAATTGTTTGCACCACGTGTGCTTGTGGAGGCAAGCAACACTTTTTACTTGGAAAGTTGCAGTTCCATGAATAACAAAGTTATTTTGTGGATGGAGAAGCTATTTTGCTACATTACTTTCAGAAACTAGATCTTTATCCTGTGCTGTCGAAGAATATGAATTCAGAAGTATGGACAAATGGTTCCTCTCTGCAATTCTGTGTTCTTGAGAATCTGGCAAAGTTTCTCTGTTACCCTTTCCATCAAATATCCTAATTTCAGCAGTTCTTATTGCCAGAGGGTTTCTAATAAAAGGACTGCAAAAGCATATTCCAAGGGGATTTTAAGGAGCAAGGGTAGGAGTTAATAATTTCTGGAGCTCTGTTTCTTTTAAGTAGCTCACTAATGACAATTATCCTTTGTAATAAAGCTTTAATTTGGGAGGAGCATAGCAAGAGCTCATAGAATGCAAATTTGTCATTTTGTGTCTAGTATCTGGGAGTTCTTTTCTTACTTGAGTGCTATCAAGTTTGGTTAATATTAGTGAAGCTTCTAAAAATGTTTTGATCGAGTAAATTTTTGTATAAAAGGAGCTATTTGGAGAACAATTTTATAATGAGATTACCTGAGAGCAATCACAGCATTTAAAACTGACTGGGTTTGTTTCTAAGATCTTGTCCCATGGTAGGTTTTGTACAGTTTTTAGTAAACATGCATTATTCACAAAAGCAAAGAAGGAGAAATGCAGATGATGTGATGTCATACTGAACACAAACTTTCTACACAGTTCATTAAAAGAGTCATTAAAAAAAACAACCAAGCTCTACTGCTTGTGTGGGTTCCTGGGCAACAGAGCATTGCTTTAGTAGTTTATGGTGTATGGCAGTTTAAAATTTCTCAAAGATATAAATTAAAATGTAACACTTAAAGCAACCATCTAAAATGGAAAGCTCTGTTAGTTTGTAACACTTTATCATGATTAGCACAGTTCACATGCAATTGGAGATAGCTTTATTTAACTATTGGACGCAGCCAAGTAATGTTAATGATTCCTTACTGTTTAATGGACCCTTTAATTGAGGCCTTCACACTAGTTTTATTTTAACTGCTGTAGTGCTAAAGCTTATATGATGAATTATAAAAAACCAAGATAGTTATTATGAAAATGTAAGCAAAACATGAATATGAGTTTATGGGAATATAAATTTTTCAGTTGCTAAATCTTGCTGACTGAGGAAACTTTTTCATGTGCAGACAAAATATCATTGACTTTAAAACTCTTGATTACTATGCATGATATGCAAGTGAACTAAGTTTTTGGACTCTGATTAACGATTTTGTTAAATTGAGAAATTGATTGAGAAGTCATCTCTATATGAATCCTCAGGACCAGTTCTAGTTCCTTTTCGAAATAGAACATAGCTTAATGTTTCTTCATACACTTCTTTTATGTGTTTTTTTTGTTTGTTTTTAATACAATGCTGGAAATGGAAATATTAATACTTGCTGGTATTTTTCTAGCAAATCATTACAGAAGACCTGATTCATTTAATGATGGGGTGTAGTCCCTTGGATTCCAAATCATGAATGTAATATGAATTTCAAAACTTTTGAACTATTAATAATTGATCATATTTTCTATTATCTTAAGTGAAAATCCAAGCTCTTTGACAGAAAAGAAAGAACAACCAATTTCTCATATCATTTTATAAGGGCTATACTGTTACAGTTTGGGGGCAGCTGTTTAGCTGATGTTCAGATGCTACTATGATTTCTTAATGATTCTGAAAAGAGATCAAGGAGATGTTTGGGTTTTTTTTTACTTTTTCTCTATTTTTTTAATTTTGATTGTAATATACTTTGATACTGTCATGAGTTCACCAGCAGCTGCATATGCTCAGCATTTCTGCAGGTCAGATCCCACATTCTCAAGCCAGTGACTCAGGAAGTACAGCCATCAAGTGAGTACTTGTAAAAAGTTTGATTGAAAGGACTTGATTAGTAATTCAGCAGAAGTACACCTTTCAGCTTCTACAGGTACTTAAGTAGAGGTTCTGTAAACAGTGTCTGCCGTTTACCTGAATTAATCTGGTTCAGCCTGTTTACTGATTTTTTTATAACCATATTATAAGGTGAAAATCTCTTTAGAATACAGCCACGATTTCCTATGCCACTCTCTTTCACACTAGCCTGTCCCGATAACCCAAATTTCTGTCATAACTCTTTGGCCTCTTTATCTTCACCAACCACAGAATCTTACAGATGAGGTTTAAACTAGTTGAATTACTCCCCTAATATATGTCTTAGTAAATTCTGTACTTATGGTCCTATACTTGTATTTTACTGAATTGTAATAGAAACCAAATATTACAGATAAGATTATATATACTGATGTTGATTTAAGTTGAAATAAAAATTCTCTCCTGCTACTTTTTTAAGGTGCTGGCTATTCTAGTCAGAGCAGTAGTGGATGGCATGGCAAGTCGCACTGGAGAGGTAGCGAGCGGATTGAAGGGGAAACTGCTGGAGCTCTTGGGCAGAGTGACTTCACGAGTGACAAATGATGGGGAGATCTGGAGACTTTATGCCCAACTTCATGGAAATGGACAGAATGATAGTAGTGAAGATGTTGAAAAGGTAAATGTATTGAGGTGTACGTTTTTTATGGGTACACACTTCTGGTACAAACCTTCTATTCTCTAACAAACTATAGTGTTAGAGTAAGACATACTCTTGTTCTGGGTGTGTTTTGCTTTAGTGTTTCTATAGGTTTATTTTCTGCTTTTCATGTTCCTACAGCATACATTTTTATTATTGAACAGGAACAAGATGTTTTACATCAGTTTTTGTGGATTTTTAAAATAATTTCTTTCATTTATTGGTATTTCATTCTAAAACATTCTGTCACAGCATATGTGTATTGTCTTGGATTTGTATTCTGAAACTTTTCTTGGCAGCAGTCTAATGTCTTATAATCTAATGGTGGTGGTTGTGTTTTTCTTTTTTTTAATTGGAATCTAATTCTGAAGAAAAGATACTGCAGCTTTTGGATAGAAGAGGATCTTAATGACGTGATACAGTGACATCATTGGCCATCTATATTCTTTGCAATCACTAAGCGAAAAAGCATTTAAGATAGACTATACTACAGTTAGTTTCCAGATTACAAGTGGTTTGTCCTTACATATCAGAAAATGGAATTTAAGAAATAAATAGCATTCTTTATCTGTTGAACCACTGATTTCTCTTTACCCATCTCTGGTTTTGCTATGTTAACTCCATCTCTTGTTCCTTTTTCTTCCCAGGCAATTGAGTTGATTGCATTTCCAAAATAACTCCTCTGTGCTGCTACAAGTGTTTACTTTGTTGTGTGCTGGAGTGTGCCATGCATTTGGTATTAAATTTCCAAAATTCAAATAGCCTTGACACTCCAAAAATACTTATGGGTTATCAGATCTTCACTGAAGCTGAAAATACACGAGGTCAACATTCAGTATATGTTTCCTAATTGGGGTATGCCTTTGACCTGGGCAAAAATGTCAGTCTGGAGGATTGCATGTTGCTTGATGTCAAGCATATCAGGCAGATGGTTGGGCCTACAAATTGTATGCCTATGGATTTAAACATAATTATTTGGGCCTTGCTCATTTTCTTCCTATTTATGCTTTGCCCTGTGAAATGCCTTTTATTAGTCATTGCTGGAGTCCTTTATGCTTCCAGTTCCTCCCTTTTTTCCTTCCTTATTTTTCTTTACAGCTGAACAATAAAAGGGATTTGGCGTATTTAGGATTCAGAAATACAGACACTGCAATATCCTGTAATATATCCTCAGATTCTTCCTCAGACATGCAAAGTAGCAGAGGCCCTGTCTATGCTATAAATGTAATCGTTTTAGAATCTGGTCACATCACGGTATTTTTCACTAACCCAGTTGAAAACATGGTTTCAATTTGTAGAGTAGACAGGATTTCAACTGTGTTTCCTTATCAGACTGGTTATGGAACATGCCTGTGGTGTAGATTGCCCTGCAAAGTGGAATGATGTTTATAAATACTTAAGGTATGCTTATCTGTATATCCAAGTATCTTGGTATGATGATACCACAGATATAGATCATGAAAGAGCAAAACTGCCTACAGCAGCAGTATAATTTATAGTGTAAAAATTCATTTACAATACACTAGATAAACTCTGATAGCTTTTCTGATATATTGTAAAGTAAAAATGTTAAAAACAGTATTTATTGTCTTCACTGCCACAACCACCATCATGTATCAGTCAAATATTAAGTGACTATAACTATCTGTAGAAAAATTCCAGATGTATCGCTGTGGTCTTCAATCCACATTTATTATGCAAAAGGACAATGAATTCTGAAAGGGCATTATTTACTATATTGTGGAATTGGAGGCCAAAGAGATGGGAGCAGATCTATTATAGTGTCATGTACCTCCCTACAGATATAGGCTTTGACCTTTGTTTCACAATGTAATACGTTATTTAGTGCAGGTTTAATTATATTTAACCAATTCTGTTCCTAACACTGCATTTGAAAGAACAGTCTTGTATATATGGCTATTGTGAAGGGTGGGTTGGTAGTTAATTTTTTTCTTCACCTTTCTGCTCTGCTGCTGTATGTGATGCCATGAAACACAAATATCTACAGTTAAAATTCATAGCAGTGCTTTGTAAATGAAATCAGAGTCAAACAGGGTTTACAAGTTAGGAGCATAAAACTATTGAAGTGTTGGGTTTGTGTTTTTTTAATTTAACATGGCATATATTTATTCTTACACTTTCACGTATCTGACCTGCCACCTCATTCAGTATTTCATTTTTCCCTGGACTGAATGCAGTCCAGTCCACACTTCTTCCACCAAGAAATCCATCCATCCATCCTTCAGGTTCCCTGCTGATCCATGCCCAGGCTATGAAACCCTTCTGTTCCTTTAACTTTCCCCATCTCATAACTGTTTCCTTCCAGGATAAATCCAGGTTCCAGAAGTGCAAACAGTCCACAAAACTTTGCATTCTTTCCCTTCCCTGATATCTGTCAGCAAAACTCCCCTAATTTGCTGCTCTGACTCAGACACGTGCAGACTGAAATATGACTGCTGTAAAAAAATGTTGTTCCTTCTCTTGGAAGTTCTTGCCACTGCCGGCACAACTCCTACCATTTATAACTTAGGTTTTTATGTAAAAAAAATAACTTGTTCTGGTTTGAGTTTATACATGAAGTATGTATGTATTTGCCTTTATGACTATTACTGCGATCTACAGCAGCATGAGCAGTTCAATCATCTGTGCCAATCTGTAAAATACATTATTCACTAAGAATACACATACAGGAAGAAAGCTTTGATGTATTTAGTTTTGGGGGGTTTTTATGTATAAAATTGCTGTTCAAAGTGTGAGTACAAGTATTTTTCCATTTTTCATGTGCATTTAATTATGATGACTTGGCAAACATGGGTCACATCCATCAGTCTAGCCAGATTTTTAAAAGATAAAAATTAGACACACGTTACTTTATATGTGTCTCATACTTGACATGCAGATTGGTGAAGAACATCTGTGTTACAGCTGGTGCTTACTATTGTAAAGAAGGACACTACTTCAATTCACATGAAATCAAGCATACTAAAGCTACGTTCATTTTCTGGATGGAGCATTAATGTCCGAGATACTTAAAACTAAATTAGTTTCCTGGTTTGTTTTCTCACATACTAATCTTTTTTTTTTTTTCTCCTTGCAGTCACTGCAGTGTCTCATTAAGGCACATAAATGTGAAATTCAATCAAGTGATTGGGAGAAAGATGTTTCTTCTTTTAAGGAAGTGGTGAAAGGAGCCATAGAGATTGCACATGGTATGTTTTACCTGAAAATAACTTTCATTATTTATGAAGAGTGTAGCAAATATTTGTTAAGCTTAGGAACATGTAACCTAATTATAATATTACAGTTTACTCATTAGAGTTAATCCTACTTACTATTGGGAGCTCTCTAACAGAGAGCATCATCCTGATAGTGCATACAAAAATATACTTGGAATGAGGCAGAAATTGTGTTGGGTGAGTCAGTAAATATATGACTGGTAAACATGGAATCAATTAATTTCATGATCTAGCAATTTCATAATGCAAGTGAAAACGCGTCTATAGTTCATATGAGTCCTCAAATCAGCACATAAGTTTGATTGACTGTGCTAGTCAGGGGATAGACAAAACTTAGACTTGGTAAATAACACTGTCCTGTGATATTTATGTTTAAGAAGGATACATCTGCCTGTTGGGTTTAGAGTTTTCTTCTCAAAATTATTTGGCATTCTTCTTCTTCATGTTTCTTTTTGGGGATATTACATTAAAAAAATATTTATGGAAGGTATCAAGATTTTTAATTAAATGTTGTTGTTTAAAGATTATTGCTGTAGAGGTAATGCTTTTTTGTTTTGGGGTCCTTTTCTTCTGTGTTTGGATTCTAGTGGCTATAAAATGCAGCAAGAACAAATCTAATCATCAGGAAGCTTTGCAGATACTTTCTTCAGCTCGGCTCAACTTACGTGGTTTGTCATCCAAAGCAAAGGTAGGAAGGTTTGAAAGGTAGGAGTTTTTGTTTGAAAGCTAGGAATCTTTGTTCTGTTGCCAGGACCCGTTTCTCTGTTTTGAGTCATTTATAGACCAAATAATACCTGCCTGTCCCAGTGCGTCATCAGATGGATATTCATCTTTATGCTCTTAGGATTCCAGTTTTAAGTAGACTTTTATTTCCCTTCTTTATGCTAGGCTTTGACTGAAATAAACCTACAAGTCTAAGGGATAGCATTAACATTTTAAAGTTAGAATTTTACTTAAAATGTTGGGCAAACAGACTTGAAAGTTTTGAAGAAACCAGTCATTTCAAAGATTTCCTCGTGTGAGTAGTTGTGGGGGAAGCAGGGCAGGCTTAGAAACGATGGATGTAAACCTGCAGAAAGGACCAAAACATGTCAGGATTACTTTGCATCACTTGAGTGTTTTAAGAAGAGAGGTATTATTAGAAGAGAGAGCTAATTTTTAATAGGTTTTCACGGATAACCTACCAACTCAGATATTAATTTATTAGAAAATGTCATCACGTTTGAATTATATGTATGGGTTTTGGAGTTCACAGAATCACAGAATATTAGGGGTTGGAAGGGACCTCAAAAGATGATCTAATCCAACCCCCCTTCTATAGCAGGATCACCTAGATCAGGTCACACAGGAACTCGTCCAGTTGTGCCTCCATAGCCAGGCACCCAAAGAGCTGAGTCTGTTTCTTCACCGTTGTTATCCTAATTTTACTCTTCATCTTAAAACATGAGACACAGCCATTGTTTAACCGAGGGCTGATCTGGAATATGTTTTTGTTCAAAATACACTTAGTGTCTTAAAGAAGTATTCTTCCCATCTGTGTGTGGGGTTTAGTAAATGTGAATTACAGAGCATAAGTTTTATAACGTGTGCTTGTGTTACAAAATGTTGATCCATCATCAGTGTGCTAAATTTGGCTCACTCACTTTTAAGTCCTATGATTTTAAGGATAAAAGCCTAGGGAAGTTGTATAAGCAGACACAAGTTGGCTCTGTAACTGTGCTTTTAAATACTGGTATACGTAAGTCTTTGGAATGTGGTGAAAAAAGGCACAACATGTATATTTTGTATTTCACAAAATGTTTAAAAAAAAAATGTATAAACTGAATATTATTATAGGGAAAGCAAGACTACCTGACATAAACAATATAAATACAAGTACAGGTGGTTTATATTATGCAAGATCATGCAGTATCTGAAAAATTAAGGATAGATGAGTCTAGTAAATTGTATTTTTAATGCCTGAAGGCACTAATTAAATGAACATCTATATTACTGACAGATAATGGTGCCTTTAAGTTTTATGGCATTTCTGAGAAAACTGGCATGTTAGAGATAAAGCCATTGGTGTTTTTGCATACTTTTCCAAGATGCCATCTTATTTTTAATTTGAAGTCATACTGAATTTCCAAAGTGTGTTGTAGTTTAAAAATCCAGTCATCTTCTGTAAGATCCTGTGCACAGTTTAGCACTGTTTATGCCTGTCCAAGCTTGACTGCAGCATCTCCTTTTGCTGCTTTATGAGGCAGTATTAGTGTGGATTTTTATTTTTTTTTTAATTTTAACAGAGAAGAGCACTTAAAAAATGGGCTAAGAGCAGATGCGGTAGTTAAGATTTCAGAAGGAATAAAAGAATAATGAAAGTAACTTTTAAAAGATCAAATTTCACAATTTTGCAGACAAGACATACAATTGGAACAAAACAGTAGGTTTTGTACGGGTGAAACAATGTCACTTCTCAAGCTTCTCACCTTTCACGGGATCTCTATCTCTGACATTCCAGCTCTTGTGTTGTGCCAGTCTCATGATGCACCCACAGTCTGCTGAACTCTGCAACTCAAAAATGTGTTGTTAATGGGCTCCTTTCTGTGCAAAGCCTTCTGGGGCAGTCACATGCTCCAGAAAATAGCATACTGGGCTCTCTTCTGCTCCTTGCCCCCATGCATCATTTGGATCTGACAGGTGGGGTCTCCAAAAAGGAGAAAGGTCATGGAGCTGTATAGTAAATGCATGAAATGTGGGTACTGTTGTGGGGAAATGTGGGGCACAAAGCCCAAAGAATGATGGTGCATGAAACTTCCCCAGGCTGCAGCTATTTGAAGAGCTCTCTTTAATTGTGTGGGGGACAAAAACAAACAAAAAAAGAACAAATAATTATATCTTCCTGATTTATTTATCTGTCTTAGGCAGAAAGAACCAAGTTTTCTGTTGCACTCCCAGTGTTAGGTCTTGGGGCTGAAAGTCAGAAAAGCTTCTGTACTTGTAGCAGGAACATGTTCCTATTTTTATGTAAGATGTTCCTTTGTTAAGTGACAACACTGTTCTGAGACACATTGAAGACCTTGGTTCAGACCTTTTAAATACATTTTTGTTTATATATGTATCTGCATTGTCCCGTTATGTTTTGATGATTTAATGAGGTATAGACATACTCCAGAGCAACTTTTGTTTTCTTGGTTTGTTTTTGTCTCTAAATGTAGGCTTTTGGGTTGTATCAAATGAAGTGTGAATCGCTGTCCCTTTAAATAATAAAGGAGAAACATATGTGTGGGTGCCTACCATCACCATATTTCTGTGGGGTGGTACCTCACACAGCCTCCATGTTACTTGAGTCACATGACAGGTCCTGGCCTAGCAATACCAACATGTTCTGGTGCAACATACACAAAGCTCCAGTCAGAGCTTGTGTATCTCAGGGTTTTAAACAAGTCATTTAGCATTCCTCTCCCTTGGTTTCCCTGTAAATACGTGAAGATAATGATTGCTAATGAGTTATCTGCTTTGTGTTTCTGTTAGTGTCATAAGATCTTTAAGAACAAACTGTTTTTATTACTCTGGTGTTTTGTCTTGCATAACTTTATTATACACAGATTAATGTCTCCACCCACACGTCTTGACCTCAAATGTTAAAACATGTTTATTTGAGGTTTTGGAGAAAATGATGCAATAGAATATAACACTGGGAAAAATGGCCATTAGAATATACAACTACTGTTTTCTCAGCAAGTGGTTTTGTTAATGGCAGTGACAGTATGTGAGATGCTTTTCTAATTTGAGTTTCATTGTAAAGTCCTTCACTTTTGATGGGATCAGAAGTCAGCATAGGCAGTCAGGTCAGAGCAGAATCCCAGCATCCACAGGAGGATTTGTCCCCTTTGCCAAAATATCAGGTGTGCGGCACAGACTTTGGGTCTGTATGTCTGTATGTGTGTGTGTGTATGTATATACATGCACCTTCTGTTTGTTAGCCACAAAATGGTCTTTCTAAAGAGAGAGATACCATCATAGGTACCAAAAGCTTCCTGTATTCTGTCTCTGTGCTGAAACAGAGAAACCTTATGTATATTTTAAAATAATGTATTTCTTTTTGTCATACAGCAACTTTTTGTAGATGTTACAAGTACTGAGGTTCACAGTGAGATAGCTGATGAAGTGACAACTATGGACAACATGATAGCTGAACTTCAGGAGCTGAGCAACCAACTGAGAGACCAATGCTGACACACAGACCAGATTTTGTGACAGGAATACAATAATGGCATGTTTCTTTTGCCACAGCTTTTGCCGATAAAATGGTAACAATTATAATACAACAACACTCTCAATAAACATTTTTCTGTACAGTGCTGTTCTTGTGGTCAGCTTTCTTCAGAGTTCAGGCTGCGTTTTAAGATTCTTATTTACTCTTACTGTCTTAAAAAAGTTGCCCGTTTCAATTCCTCAGGCCCAGATTTTCTGGAACAGAGCTCCTTGTATTTGAAAGGCGATGACTGAGGATTAGCTCAGCCTGACTGCATCACACCCAGGCGCCAGGCCTCCGTGGGACACCCCAATGGTGTCGCAAGTAGGGGAGCAGAGGTGGCACCAGGTGGGACCAGCCTATCACCCTCAGCAGAGGGGCATGCAGCCAATCAGAGGCTGCCTCTGTGTGGTGGGTTTACCTGGGCTGG
>VYZX01020570.1:0-16385 GCA_013401335.1 Brachypteracias leptosomus | reverse complement strand
TATGTCCAGTGATTATACCACAAATGGTTCATATGAAATATTAGTTTTTTCTGAAATTATTCATTAAAACAAAGCTGATTTCAAACCATGAAAATCATTGTGTGATCAGTTAAAGATCTTATTTGGATACAATCATAGTACATAGGAGCTTCTGAATTTCAAGAATTTCAGAAAGTGAATACAGACAAGAAAGGTTTAAAATGTCCTTAATAGTCGAATGTGAATTATGATGACCAGTTTAAGATCATAAATATATTTTACTAATTTTGTTGAGTAAAACATTTCAAATAACACATGCCAATGACACATCTCTTTTTATACTAATACAATATTCATTATGTTAATACTGCTCACTTAAGGTTTATATGAGAGCTCATTTGAAATGAAAATTAGCTCCTCTAGCAAGACAACACATAACAGATTGGAAATCAAGCATTATTAGAAGTGTTTGGTACACTGCTGTTTAATGTCTTAGTAATTTATTATTTCTCCTTTTCTTCCTTTACTCTTAGTAAGTGTCTTTATTTCCTGAACCAAGCCATTAACTACCTGAGCCCTAACCTGCCAGCATTGAACAGTTATATATACCATGTTATAGCCAATAACATAATTGATTTCTATTCTGTAAAAAATAAAAAATGCATAGACTTGATGATTAGTTATCATTAGAAAAAAGAAAGATCAGCAGAAGACTGAAAATATGTGTGTTAGAAGTAGTGACATGAGACAGGCATTATCTCATGTTTTCCAGAATTTAGATGATACAGCTGAAAGAAATAGTAGATACATGAAAGATCAGATGTCATAGCTGACAGTGGAAAAAAACCCAAAAAACCCTTTAGTTGATCTAGAGCACATACTGTGGTTGATAGGTCTTGCTGAAGACCTTCATAGACTGACTTTAACAGTAAGAGGTTCATGAACTAGATAGAAGTTGGAACAAAAAGGTCATGCAATTTCAGCTGCTAAGCAAAAACAAAGTTCATAGGCTTTTTATTCCCCATGCCCTTATGAAGTAATCCAGCATAGTAGATTCCTTGTAATTTTCCACCCTGAACAATCACAAAAGAAATGGAAAGGAATGGCATGCTTTAACTGATAACTCAGTAGAAGGAGAACAATAAAAAGAGGGTAAATATGGTCACCAGAAAATGAAAACGGTAACTGTGGACACAAATGAAACTGAGTGTGGAGTTTTAGATATTAGTTGATAAGACTTTTAAATATGAAGGACATGGGATTAAAAAAAAAAAATAAAAGGTATTGACAAATAATATATTCTTTGATCTACTGTGTTGTTTTGCACTGGGAGGAGCTGCTCCATTATGGTCCCAGTAAGAAAGGCATTTAGATTCAGTAAGTTATAATTTAAAGTGTTTTGTATTACTGTTAACATTGTAAGAAAAAAGCATAGATAATCTTTCGTATCTTTAGATGCTGTAATATCAAATAGACACCCACCTATGTGCAACATATCATGCAGACCCTGTTCATAGCAGAGATTTTCCTCTTTTGGTCATTCAAGCTATTATAAGATTTTCTTTACAAAGGAACAATCCATCAATCATTCCTACAGTTAAAAAGAAATTATATTCTTAAAAGAACTTCTTGCTGCCCTTTTAGATAAAGGCAAGGCTACACCAGTGGCATTATCAATGGTACTGAGTGACAGCTACCTACAGGCTCCTCTATTACTGTAAGGTGCCTGAGATTATCCTGCAGCCAAGGCATTTGTGCAGCACAGCACAGCCTGAAAGCCACTCTAGATGCACAGCCCTTTGCAGCACAGGACTGGTCTGGGCATACTCAGGTTAACTGTACTGTGGATCCCTAACTTCCCCATGTACAATGGTCTTCTGCTCAGGACCACCACACAAATCATTTTTATCGCTTGCTGATATGGCTTTTAGACAAAATTTGAGTAGTTAAAAGAGTTTTGGAAAACCATAACTGACTCTGAAATTACTTACTCAACAGTAAAGGAGAAACAATTTAAAATTCCTAAGTGTAGCTTTCAGCCTGGCAGCACTTTCCTTTATAAGCAATTTTAGTTATTAAAATAAATTGTCTCTTTTTCTGTTTTGCATATTTTACAGTTTTTAACTTTTTTTTTAATGAGCTTCTATTTCACTAGAATGCACTTCCCTCAAAAGTGAACTCTTGACAGGAGCAGAGAAGGTTTATTTTATCTCCAGC
This sequence comes from Brachypteracias leptosomus, assembly GCA_013401335.1. Taxonomy (NCBI): domain Eukaryota; kingdom Metazoa; phylum Chordata; class Aves; order Coraciiformes; family Brachypteraciidae; genus Brachypteracias; species Brachypteracias leptosomus. The sequence goes on along the minus strand of VYZX01020570.1, from coordinate 14,189 downwards.
TACTCTACAATGTCATTAAGAACAATACAGTATTGTACTATAGTTGTTTTAGGAAATGGCATTTTCTTTTCATTTTAGTGCTTGAGAATAAAAGAAGTGAGATTGACAGCTCTAGAGACTGAAATACTACATCTCAAGCACTGATACACAGCCATACAAACTTCCTAACATTGTATCCAACGCTTCACTATCTTTAGAGACAAGAAAGAGTTTGCATTCTGCTTTTCATTTCTCTGTGCTGAGAAAGTAAGATGTCCCATACATACACCACACATGTAGTTGTGCTTAGACTTGATTACCAAGACCATTGGTTCAATTTTCATATTGAAAGTATCCATTTCAATGTCTGCAAATAATTTGGATTTGAAGCCGTGCCTGTAACTATTTCTTATTACATGTAATTGGACTGCAACCTACTTCTCTGTGCAAGTGAAGTGATTGTCAGCAATGAACTTTTTTGTTATCAGATACATTAGTTAAATATCTTGGAAATTGTATTTTCACTTTGATGTTCATCGCTTAATTTATCCCTGTTTCAATGTAAGTTTTAGGTCTACCAAGTCTGACTGACTTTACGAAACGTGTTATGACACATATGAAGACAATATCTAAAACTATATTCTATTTTAGCTTATAATTCTGTAATTTGACTCGCTACACACTGGGAAGCAGGTACTAAAATTATTAATGTGTGGGACAGATATAATTCCAAAATCATGAAGAAGAATATCTTCAGAACTAAAAAACCCCCATTTTTATGAATATAAATTTTGTCACTATGTAGATATTTTAGCTTTATTGTAAACTTCCAGTTAAACTAATTAAGACAATACAATAATGAAACAAAGTGAAAAAAGGCAAGCATTGCTGTGTTAAATATTTTATGAAAGAGACTATTCAAACATTCAACCCCTTAGAGACTTAATTAAATCCTTAGACGCATCAGAAGCCAATGAGTCATACAATCACAGAAAAAAAAGGCTGAAAAGGATTTCATTAAGTTATCTTACAAATCATTTGTGAGCTTTATAGTGTTTTTACAATTGTGGGTGTATTATCTGGGTTTTTTGTGGCTTTTCTTATGGTGAGATGTGTAAGAAAAATATAAAGTTAAATGAACAAAGCTGGGGCAAATTGTACAGCCTTTCAAAGTGGCCTATACATGTATATTTTTGATGCAGTCTCTGCCACTGCTATCTGGAAAAAGAAGCATGAGCCTCTGGTTCTGTGCTCAACAGTGTATGTAATATAATCCCATAAAGTTTGTTGAGCTTGACAACGGCAATGGTCATTCCCTGCATGATGAAGCATCTGCCCATTCCATCTGCTCCACACACTTGTATTTTCAGTCCATCAGAGACTGTCCCCAGCCGCCTTACTTCTCTGCCTCGTGTCTCTGTATTGAGTTTACATGGCAAGGTTTTGGGAGTCGGGAGGCTACTGGGATGGCTTCTGTGGGAATTTACCAGAAGCTTTCCCTATGTCTGATAGATCCAGTCCCAAGATGGACCCATCACTGGCCAAAGCTGAGCCAGTCAGTGATGGTGGTAGTGACTCTGTGATAAGATATTTTTGAAAGGGTAAAAAAAAGTGCTTCACAACAGCAGCTGGAAGATGTGTGAGAGTTTGTGAGAGAAACACCTAGGCAGACACCAACATCAGTGAAGAAGAAGGGGGAAGAGGTGGTCCAGGCACAGGAGCAGAGGTTCCCCAGCAGTCCTTGGTAAAGTCACAGGTTGTCCTGCTGCAGCCCATGGAGATCCACAGTAGAGTGGATATCCACATGGTGGAGGACTCCATGCTAGAGTAGATTGATATGCCCTGAAGGAAGCTGTAACCCTGTGGAGAACCCACACTGAAGCATATCCTTGGAGGACCTGTGGCCCTGTAGAGAGAGGCGCATACTGGAGCAGGTTTTCTGACAAGTTTTGACTTATGACTTCATGGAGGACCCATGCTGGAGTAGTCCCTTCCTGGTGGATTACACCCTATGGAAAGGACCCATGCTTGAGCAGTTCTTGAAGAACTTGAACCCATGGGAAAGACTTATGTTGGAGAAGTTTGTGGAAGACTGTCTTCCACGTGTAGGTCTCCATACTGGAACAGGGGTAGAGCATGAAGCAGAAGGATGGCAGAGACAAAGTGTTATGAACTGACCACAGCCCCCATTCCCTGTCTCCCTGCATTGCTCGAGGTGGGGAGGTAGAAAAGTCAAGAGTAAAGTTGAACCTGGGAAGAAAGGAGGATGGAAGGGGGTTTTAGATTTGTTCTTATTTCTTATTATCCTACTCTTTTATTAATTTGTAATAAATTAAACTAATTTCTCTAAGTTAAGTCTGTTTTGTTTGTGACAGTAACTGGAGAGTGATCTCCCTGTCCTTACTCTGACCCATGAGCTTTTTGTTATACTTTCCTCCCCTTTTCTGTTGATGAGGGAAAGTGGTAGAGCAGCTTGGTGGGTATTAGGAATACAATCTCCTAATCTTTGTTCTTAGAACTCTCTGAATATTGTTTACTACAATATTTATGGGACTTCTCAGGTCATCATCTGCCTTTGGTTATTTTGGGTCATGAGATATCAATGGCCCTGATACAAAAGGAATTCCATACATATAACAATACAGTTGGCTATGTTTACTACCTGTTGTGTTGTAGTACGTTCCTGGAGAGAGTTTCTCTGTTGCCTGTTTTTATTTCTCAGAAAAGAGCAACTTTATTGAATAGAAAGTGAGAAATTTCCCTTTATGTTTTTTTTCCCGTGCTTATTATGTGATTTGAGTATCTTCACATGACAACATTGTGAGCCACAGCACAGAGTTGCTAGATTATATGGATTACTCCTTCAACTAGCTAGATTATTATCCATGTGGACTGGTAGCACACATAAAAGAATTTCTGCTGAAGTGTAAGGCATGCAGCCCTTCACTAGATATGGAAAGTTTGTTTGCTACATAAGGAATTGGAGTCACTAAATACAGAAAATGAAAGATGCCTATGTTCAAGAGTCAACAATATTTAAGTGGATAATCATGAAGACATAGTTCTGTGATAGGCAGGCATATTCTGTCTCATAGTCTGCTATGAAGTAGGCTACAACTAGATGCAGTTTAGTAGGAAGAGAGTTTCATCTTCAACCCAAAGCTGACCTTAATAAATTGCATATTCACTCATCAGAGACTAGCAGAGTGCTGTCTTTGCTCAGACCATGTTTTACCTTGTATATATGGGTAAGTGGAAGTAATCAGAGGCAGAGTTAACTGCTACACATTCAGAGGGACTGTAACAATTTAAAAAAAGTAATGGTGCATTGTACATACAATGGAAGAGGACAAAACATAGTGCTTTGATAAATACTCTCTTTTTTAACTGTGTCATGGTGTGGAGCTTAAAGTATAGACTTTAACAAATAAGTGTCTAAAAATATTATAAAAGCTAATTAAGAGAATGGTTCCTTTGATGAGCATTTGGAAGGTCTTGCTAGTCCTAAAAAATCCCCCAAAACTAATAGCATGGATAAATTTGACACAGAATGACTCAAGAAGAAATAACAACATTAAAGATTTGTTCAATAATAAAATTTGTAGAACATGTTAATTTAATATTTGCTATTATGTTTAATTACCAAGATTTCAGCAAGTACGGCAGATGCTAAAACTTCATCATTAAAACTATGTGTTTAAATCATTCCTTTGAATGACTCCTGATCTGTTATTTCAAAAGAATCACTTCAAAGCCCAAGAATAAGAAACACTATACTTCATCTAATAAAAGAAGATTGCTTCATCCAGATAAAAAGCCATTAAAAACAGAACAAAAACCGACACAGTAAACATTGATGACAGTGATGATAATGATAAATGATAGCTGAAAAAATACAGCCTAGATACAATGCATCTGTTTGAAAATGCTAGCCCAGATACTATAGAAGTTTTCAGTCTTCTGAATCCTTCACAGGATTCAGGCTTATATTGTCATTTTCAAGGTGCACTCGGTCCACTTTCAGATACTTATGTTTCACTGACAATCCCTTCAGAAAATGTGTTATGAAAGTAACAAAAAGCAGTAAGTATCTTCTTGGGAAAGAAAGGAACATGTTTAGAGAAAAATTTCTGGTCTCAATCACATTCTTGTTTTCTTGACTGTGTATATATCTTTAAATTTCAGGTTCAATTTTACATTTAAAAAAAAAAAGGAAATGGGAAAGAGAAAAAGGACATCCCTTAAAGAAATAATAGAAATTACTGAATAGCTTCTTACTGTCTATAGTTAAAAACCTATGATTTCTATGGGCTTGATCATGAAATTACTTCATTCTTGATTATACCACTGAAGAAAAATCTCTATTCAGGAAAAACCAACGGTTTATATTCCACATTGAAGAAATAAAGTATGGGTGACTGGATTATGATGCAACAGCATTGTTTTGTTATTTCAGAGTAGGAGACAGAGAAATCTTTGACAAAACAAAGATTGCTTTATCTGTTCTAAGTTAGAATCACTTCACATTATATTTTAACGTTTACAAAAACTTAAAACTAAACAGCTCATATATTCTAATGTATTCATTTTACTTTTTAGTATTTACCACTCTGTCACGGGTTACCATGTTGTATTACATGGCATCATGTTCTTTCAGACTTGGCAGTTGAGATACGAGCTAATCTTCATAATCAATTAAGTATTAAAAAAATGTTCCTCAATCGTAGAATGTTATGTACATAAATATTACACTTTTTTTCCACCTTCACAACAGAAACAGAAAGGGTAACCTTCCCAGGCCATATAGGTCTTCATTGAGTCACTTCTGAAGAACATACTGGGTAAGGCTTCTTGTAGATGGATTTCACATGAAACTGCTCACTTGCTCACATATAAACCAAAAGGGAGACAGTGACTTGAAATCTCTAGTGGCATGGCTTCTCCCATGTAAAAAAGTAAAGTAGTTTCCTACATCCATGATAGAAATGACATTGACTAGTTTAAGGGTTCTGACAGCAGCATGAATATCCTTTTGTAAAAATGGACTGATCAGGTGTTTGCAGTTGCTTCATGACTTCCCATACATTTAGACCACAAAGAGGGAGTTGTGCTATTCTCTTGAACACCAGCAGTCATGTGAAAAGTCACAAAACCCTTTCCAGTATCCACAAAACCCAAATTCCAGTAGGTTCAGGAAGTCAGGGAACTCTGCAGGATAAACTAATATCATGTGCAAGTCAGCATCCCCAAAAGCGTTTTATAACAGGAAATTGTTCTGTGAGTGGAAAAGCAGTAGCTCTGCAGCGTCTGGTTAGTTAATAGACCAGCTGGGATCTGCATATATGCTCAGCCCAAAATTTCAAAGTTCAAAAGTTACCTCAAAGAGCTGAAGGGTGTGACAGATCTGAGCTGGCCTTCATCCATGTGTTCCTTCCCACTGCCCAGGGATGCCTGGCATCATAATAGTGAGCATGCAGAAACCAGTAACATATAGAAGAATACTCAGAAGTGCTACTTTATATTGATATACAAGTATAAGCTATTGTATTACAGCTGTAGTGAAAAGGTTTTGGCTTTGTACTACATTATTTGAATGTTTCTCGGAAGAACTGGATTAACTCAATGGAAGTTGTTCAGTTAGGTCCTAAAGTGACTTGTAGCCCTGTTTCTGTGTTGGTTTTTTAGAGGAAAGAGTTTGGTTAGTACGTAATTTGAGATTTCCACAAATAATTTTATAATCTACTTGTAATACATCGAGGACCCTATTTCTAAAAGCTAGTACATTGTACAATACACCATTTTGAAATTTTTCATGGCATATGGGAATATTTCTTTCCAGAACCACACATCTCAGTTGCTGAGCCTGAAATAGTCTCTCTAATAGCCATAAAGGGTTTTGATGTACATTTTGATCCTCGAACCTTCATCAGAAGATAAGAAGATATATGACTGCAGGACAATCTAAAAAGTTTACATTACTTATCTCTTGAGTGTTTGAGTTTCCAGCTTGATTTTCCTTTTTGCAGTGACTTGCCCTTTGTTAGACATTAAGTGTTCACCAAGCTGCTCTACCACTTCCCCTCATCAACAGGAAAGGGGAAAAATGTATAACAAAAAGCTCATGGGTCAGAGTAAGGACAGGGAGACCACTCACCAGTTACTGTCACAGACAAAACAGACTTGACTTGCAGAAATTAGTTTAATTTATTGCAAATTAATAAAAGAGTAGGATAATAAGTAAGGATAAAAAAAGGAGTAAGGTTACGAGCCATGGTGATCAAGGTTCTGCTTAACACTTCAGAGATTTCTGAAACATTTCACAAATCAAGAATTTAGTTTTGGCAGCCCATGCCTAAACCAGAGAGACTTGTATTTCCCTACTCGTTATTATAAGGATTATTTCATAAACGTTTATGAGACACTTGGCTAGCATGAGGAACCTGTGTTAGAGAAATACCTACAAATAAAATAAAAGCCTTGAATAGGTAAGTTGATTTCTATATCTTTCTTGTTTGTCACAGGAGGTTATACACTACATGAACGTGGTATATGTCTAGATTAGTATTTGTAAAGGCTAAGAATTCCCAAAGATAAGACTTTCATATGGGGCAGAATATGGCTCCCTTTAGGGTTTAGGGTTTTTAGGCTAGGGACAAAGTTTTGCTTTACATACCTTTTCTCTATAGATGTTTTCCATGTTATTAACTCTGAATAATCACTTATAACAACAAGAAAAGTAATAGCAAGGCTTCTGCAGCATGCCAACAACTAATTTGGTCAAGCATTTACTTGATCACAAATTAAAAAATTAGTTTGACAATACAAACCTCAAGATATTTGAAAGGGAAGAAGTCCAAAGAATTAAAATCCATTCTCATTGGATTTAATGCAAATTAAATTAATTGTCCCAAACTAGCATAGTTGACATTATTCATAATGTTCCAATGCCATCTTGATGCGACATTATTCTTTCTCCATATCAGTCAATCATTTTATTATAGGATACTGTGAAGTGTTAGTGCTAGACCAAACTGCCTAAGAGCAGTCAAGGGATGAGACAGAAAAGACCTAAGATGTAATACAGGTACTCAGTATCTTTTGTTATATTATTTCAATTTATGATCTTATTACATACAGTACCTGGAACACCTAACCAGAAAGAGACTGCACAAATATGCAATTTTTACTTTTGTTGTGCTTGAGTCCTGGAAAAGAATTGAACTATTAAAAATGAATTACAGGACAAGAGTTCTTAATCCTTTTGAACCTGAGGAAAAATTTTTACCCAGTGTGACTCCTCTAAACTCAACATAACTAAACAGAACTTCCAAAAATAAGATGCATTAAAACACAAACCCAAAACATATAATTAATATGAAATATTTCTACCACAGAGCACAATTGTAACTATATTGCAAAGACTGGAAATGAAAACTGAAAAACTGGAAAATGCAAGGATCATTTTTTAATTATTTGGAGGCCTTGTATACATCCCCTTGTATACAAATTTCATGGTCACCTATAATTTTTTTTTCAATTCTCTACTTCATCAGTAATTGAGTTAATATGTACTCACTTAATGAACACATATTTAGTAACTGATTTTATCTCATTGATTTTTGTTTGCCATCATATTTTAAGAAGTATTAGATACTCTTTAAACTGTAATATAAATGTGGCATTGTAAACTTTCCAGGAATTTTTCAGGGAAAGTAATCAGTACATTTTTAAAATTCATAATCTCAGCATATTTTTTTAGGGAGCTTGTGGGGGCAGGTGAAGGACTTGTATAACCAGTTTACAGGTGAGGAACATAAAATCTTAGGTCAAAGAATCCCATAATTCAAATTTCCAATTCAAATAGAGTAAGTTCTGGTTTCCCTTTCCTTCCTTTGTAAAGCTGCAACACTACTGTTCAGATCTGACTAGCAAGAAATTCATGTTTCTATTCAAATAATTAAGATTCAACCTGCCTATTTTTTACCTCTTTTCAGTATCAATATTTGGCTTATTTTATAAAATTCCCTTTATCTAGTCCTGTTTTTCCCCCACAGGGAGATAAGCTCTGTCATCTTATTTGTGTTCCATGGGTTTGTTTTTCTAATTTATAATCAGAATAATAAAGCAAAGGGACTATATGAACTATTTAGAAGAGAAATATCAATGCATTACTATTGATAAGAGTAGACACACATTAGATATTTTGATACTTTAAAACAGAAACAGATGTTAGCAATGTCCTCAGAGAAGCAATAAGGTATTAATGTCTAGATTATCTGAATGAAGAATAAGTTAATCAAAAAGAAATGCCTCTGAGACAAGATCATGTTTGAAGAAGATCACCTCTTTTGTTTACTGAGATACAACAAAATCCAATTTTGTATTCAATTGTTGACATCATTATTTTACACTAATAGCTAAATATTATAGAAAATGAATAAGTATCTTGTAGTGGAAAGGTAGAAGGAATGGAGGCGTAAAACCATTTAAAAAGGAAAAAGATTCTGACATTCTTTTTTTAAAAACTGAGCTGTGAAATGCAGTATCAATAATCACTACTGAAAGCAAAACCAAGATGAAATGGAGGCCAGTTGTATAATGAATGGGACCTTATTAATAATAGTTTCTTTCAGCAAAACAGAAACAAAGAAAAAGGAGAAATTAAGCCAATGATTTTTTTTCTGCAGAGATAATTTTCACACTTCTGCTTTCTGGCAATGATTTTTAGTCATCAAGAGGGCACAAAACCCACATAGAGGTCATACTTTGCTCTCCTTCTACTAGCTTGAACCCTTTATAATTACAGAAGAAGCAGTAGCATAGGAAATCACAATAATAGAATAGTAACATAAACTCCCAGACTGTTACTGCTTTGCCTGGCAGGACACAATGTTAAATTTATGACAGAAAATATACCACATTGCATAAATTGACTGTAATTAACACACACGGTAAATAAAGATATTTCAAGTGTCTTTACACATTATACTCATTGCCCATATTGAAGGAGCTATACAAATTATATAAGCTGAAAGACACACTAAACTGCCATAAGAAATTAATTTGATTAATATCTTGTACTTCAGTTGCATTCCATTCCTGATGAGCAGGGAGCAAAAACATGAGCTCCCCTGTAGCTTTCTAGCTGAGTGGTATATTGTGGGGCAATTTTTCAGGTCCCTCTTTTTTTTTTTTTTCTGTGCTGCAGTGGTGGAAATCAAACACTGCCCTCTGTTAAATCATTACAATTGCCTATACATTTTTATAACTTGTATGTGCTTTTATAAGATGATCTTGGAAATGCATTTTGTTAGCATGATTTTATTGTACATTATATAACACCACAGAGGCAAGGCAAATGACATTGCTCGTTTGATGTGAAAGAACATGTATTGGCACCTCCTCTTTAGGAAAAATTCTAGATAGATTAAAATAATAAAACTTAATAAATTTGACAAACTCAAAACTCAGCAGTCATTTTTTCCCCCCTACTCATCTAACCTTTCCAATATGTACTTATTTTTTAAAAATCACTTCTTTCAGTTTTATTTTCTGCAGTTTTTAAGGTCTCAGAGTACCACTAGGTGATATAGTTCATGCAAGAGCCTGAAGACAAGTATTTAAGCCTTGGTACACTTCACATTCCATCACCATTCCTTCCAGCCACTGTTGCCTGTGCACTGACTCTATTACCATGAACTTGCAGCTTTTATTCCTTATTTGAAGCCTTGCTGTTTTCTCTCTAACACAATCCCTTAAAGTGTACTTTGGGTAAACATGCATCCCATTTAACATTTGCTAAGTTATTACATAATATGAGTATATTTGTTTTGGTTTTCTCTTGTTTGGGTTTTTGGTTTGGTTTGGTTTGGTTTTTAAACCTTGAGCTTCTGTGAGTTCCCCTAGCTGCACATTTCTTTCTCTGTGTCATAACAATATAACAATTTTTTGCTGACCCTATCAGTGATATACTATTGTCTAATTCCTCGGTGACTTAGAAACAGTTGTTAAATCAGGTCTATAAATTTATCCATCCTGTTTAATCTACATCCTTCAAGGTAGCAGCAATTATATAGGCTGGTTTATTCCTGCATTTCCAAATCTAGTGCCCACTGTGGCTTCACTGCACAGCTAATTTAAGTTATTAGCAACCAGCAGTGTTGAGAGCTCCAGAAGACTGAATAGGAAAGACACAGAGATATGAACAGAAGAAAAAGATCAAGAGACAGAATATATGGAAAAAGTCTTGAGAAGGAATAACCTTATCACCTTAATCAAAACCTTAAATACCAGGAAAGCAATTATACTGTTCAACAAGTCTAGCAAGCTAGGGTAATCTGATCAATGAGGCAGAGTTTTTAGTTTGTTTAAAAGTGGTCATGTTAGTATGTGCATAGTCAATTGTTCTGTACTTCAACTGGTCCAAACAGCCTGATCTAAATTCCAAAGAATGAATGAGATATAAGCCAGAAGCAGCATTTGTATCCATAAAGTGAGTCAATTCTACATCCTGTCTATACAGGTTCTCATTTCCAATTATATCCCCAGAGAGGCACATAATGTGAACACCTATCTAATTTTCTATTTAATGGCAAAACTTTCTAAACTCACAGCTAGCTTTTTTCCGGTACATCAATGAAAATAAAGTCTTAAGGATACATCTTGGTTTATTTAACTCCTTCTAACACTTATTCAGGAAGACTTAATTGTTCTGCTTCAGCATCCTTTACAGTTATCCTGTTGCTCAAGGTTTATTATGTGTAATTTCCTCCATTGATTTCCTAGCTCAACACTGTCTCCTTTCCCTGACATTCTAGATGCCTCATACAAAGTTTTTCTGCATTTTTCTTAGGTCTTTTTTCAGTTTTACTAATCTCTTATATTACTCTGTCAGGCAATAATGATACTGTATACATTTTAAGTTCAGGGCAATATTTGAAAGACTATTTCAACTACTTCCAAAGCAAAGATAGCTTTCATCTGCAAAGTCTGCACAAAATTGCCAGTCATTATATGACAGAGTAACTATTTTGAGCAGGGATGGAAAGGAAACTGTCATAAGATTAATTTCAGACTAGTAAAATCACAGCACATCAAAGCTAAGCTGAAATGAGCACTACACAAAGGAAAGCCTTGCCTGTAGTGATGGGATGCTTCCAGGCAGATACCATTGAAATGTTAGAAGATCTTTTCCTACTATTATCTTAACAGTGGGTTTATAAAGTGGAATTAATATCCTGACTTTATGATCACTTTGCATGTTTTTGCTGTGCACTACACAGAAGATGCACAATAGGATCATGTGGACACAAAGCAAATAATACTTAAAAGCCAGAAGACCAATTACAGCTGAAGCAATTAAATGGATAGTGTGTCATTAGTGTGAAATATTTCTGGCAGAAAAGTAGAATCATAGGAATGAATAAAACTACAAGACAAGCAATTTTATGGGCAAGGTCATTCTAATATCCTGCCTAATGAGGAAAAGTGTTGCTTTTCAACCTTTGTAAATAATGACGTTTTTAAAACTGCAAGATATGTAGCAACTTATCTAATTGTTGGCACTGTATAGAGAATTATCTACAATTTAGAAATCAGTTAGGAAGATCTTAAATAGCAGAAAAATTTAGGGTTTTTTTTTCCTTTTTAAGTGCTGGAATCAAGTAAGTACATACAAGCCAGAACAAGTTCTCAAGTTCCAGTTCATGCTGTATTGACAACTTAATCTTTTTCATAAAAAATTCAGCACATTTATACCATAAAATATTGCATGTAAAATATGTCACTTCTCATGTTATTGCTAAATGTATCATAAATTTCCCTTGGATCTCAGTCTTTGTATAAATATAATAAAATTTCTAAGCCTTCTGAACCTTCAAAGAAGTACCTCTTTTTTAACTTTCTGTTTATTTAGAGCTACAACTTATATTAATATTTGATGACCAAAGGAAACAAGTGGAAGAACAGTAAAGCCTTATAGACAGGATGATATGTGTCTTTTAAAAAAAATCTAAATGTTTGTGTCTATGTATGTGCGATGTGTACATGATATGTTTATGATACAGAGATATGTTTACTGAGAAAACTTCAACAGCCATTTTTAAATAAAAGACTTGCTGTAAAATGGCTAGTCAAACACTTAGGGTGCTACTTTTCCTGGTAATTTTGAAGAGTGTTATAATATTTTTCAGCTGATAGTCTAGAACAATCAGAATATCAGATACACTAAAAAAATGGATCTTGTCTTGAAACAAAACTATCCAGAAGACCTAGAAAAAAGAACCAGTGTTAAACTGGACTTCAAAAGGCACAGAGCAAATATAATCAAAAGACAAAGAGCTGCAGATTCTGTGATATATCTTTTGGGACCGCAATTTAAGAAACTAAATGCTCATCATTTTCTGGAACTTCACACCAACATATGTATTTATTTTTTATTTAATAGTATATAGTTTACTTGTTTCTCACTTTTCTCTGAAGAAAGGAAAATATGCGAAATGATTACCAAATTTGCTTTAATTCAGTGGTTGAAACAGAGAAGAAATTGAATAAATCTGTCTTAGGGACAGGTGCTCTATTGTAGTTACCCATGCTGAAATATTTTGATGAAATTTTTAAGCTAGGAAAAGAAAGATTTAGATTGGATATTAGAAAAAAGTTCTTTAACATGAGGGTGATAGATCAGTGGAATGGGCTGCCCAGGGAGGTGGTGGAGGCCCCATCCCTGGAGTCATTCAAGGTCAGGCTTGATGGGGCTCTGAGCAGCCTGACCTAGGTAGAGACGTCCCTACTTGTGTAGGGAGGTTGGACAAGATGACCTCTAGAGGTCCCTTCCAGCCTAAAACATTCTATGATTCTATGATTCTAAAACAGAGTTTTTTGCCAACGAGAGTTATGAAATCACGATTCCTAAATAAAACTTAAGTAAGAACCAAGGCAAGAGTTCATGTCTGTGTTTTCCCTGAGCTATCTCTGTAAAATGAAGTTGGCTCTGAGATGATACTGATTTTCCACAGAGTTTGAGGGTTTGCTTTAATTTCTTTTCCATAGAACAAAACAGAAAAAAAAAAAAGGTTTGGTAAATTTCTCAGATACCTATTTTAACTTGCTCTTTTCTTCCCACAACTCTTTACAAGTGGGCTTCTCAACTTCATAACCTACACCTTTTTTTCACTTTTATTTCCCAGCAACCTGACAGACACAGGCATCCTTAAACTCAGGACTGAACAACAGCTCTGTGTATATTTTAGACCTTGCAATTAAATTTCACTTTACTCAATGTCTGCTTGTACCTACCCAATGCTACTTAGGAATCTCATTATCACAACTTAGACCATTAAATAATAATGTCTCTTATTCCATGTCTCTAGCACAATTTTATTCCTTTTTCTTGTAAGCTTCTTCAGACTTCCTTCCTTGATTTTATGAACAGTAATATTACTTAATTAATAGTATTATCATTAGATTTAATTTTGCTTATGAAATAAATGATGTAATTTTCTAAGGGTCACAAAGAAAGAAATAAAAACAAACCAACAACCAGTGAATAGAGGACAGAACAGACTATGACCTATAAGCCAAATAATATTTTTTACTTCGTCATAGAGGACAGATATTGAGAAATCTTCTGCATCATTTTTTATGAAATTATTGACTTAAGATTGCACTATGCTATATAAAACTGCTGGAACTTTTCACAAAACAATCTGTAGAGGTTAAAACTTCTCTGTGTTGGCAGAAAGAAGGTTCAAGACCTCAATGTTAACAGTGTGAGTCTTCTGTTCAGTGGCAGGTCATAAACTGAAAATGGTTCTGGAGGTGTGCAGTAAAAACTTCCATAAAACTTTGTAAGTTTTTCTTCTGGTATCCATATTTTCAACAGTATCTTGAAATAGCAACTATAATAGATATCTGAAGAGTAGTTCCCATCTACTGAAAGGAATTTGAGCACTTTGTCTCTGGAGAAGCTATTTTTCTGGAATTTCCCAACTTTGTTCAAACTGAACTGTTTATACAGATGTTGTGGTTTAAGGTTTGGGGAAGGGGAGGGACAGGTGGAGTGGCTATTCCACTCCCCTTCCTGACACACTCTATCAAAGGACACAGGAAGTTCCACTCACCCCCTCCTCGCTGGGATTGCTGCTGGCTGCGGACGTCTCTGCGGCTGCTACAACTCCACATGGCACAGGAGGAATCCAAAAACATCTGAG